>SJYT01044581.1:101955-138411 GCA_006410635.1 Cephalophus harveyi | reverse complement strand
GATATTGAATGGTTTGCCTTGGAGACGAACAGAGATCATTCTGTCGTTTTTGAGATTGCATCCAAGTACTGCATTTTGGACTTTCTTGTTGACCATGATGGCTACTCCATTTCTTCTGAGGGATTCCTGCCCACAGTAGTAGATATAATGGTCATCTGAGTTAAATTCACCCATTCCAGTCCATTTTAGTTCGCTAATTTCTAGAATGTCGACATTCACTCTTGCCATCTCCTGTTTGACCACTTCCAATTTGCCTTGATTCATGGACCTGACATTCCAGGTTCCTATGCAATATTGCTTTTTACAGCATCGGACCTTGCTTCTATCACCAGTCACATCCACAGCTGGGTATTGTTTTCGCTTTGGCTCCATCCCTTCATTCTTTCTGGAGTTATTTCTCCACTGATCTCCAGTAGCATATTGGGCACCTACTGACCTGGGGAGTTCCTCTTTTGGTATCCTATCATTTTGCCTTTTCATAGTGTTCATGGGGTTCTCAAGGCAAGAATACTGAAGTGGTTTGCCATTCCCTTCTCCAGTGGACCATATTCTGTCAGACCTCTCCACCATGACCTGCCTGTCTTGGGTTGCCCCGCGGGCATGGCTTAGTTTCATTGAGTTAGACAAGGCTGTGGTCCTAGTGTGATTAGACTGACTAGTTTTCTGTAAGTTTGGTTTCCGTGTGTCTGTCCTCTGATGCCCTCTTGCAACACCTACCATCTTGCATGGGTTTCTCTTGCCTTGGGCATGGGATATCTCTTCACAGTTGCTCCAGCAAAGTGCAGCCACTGCTCCTTACCTTGGATGAGGGGTATCTCCTCACCGCCGCCCTTCCTGACCTTCATCGTGGGATAGCTCCTCTAGGCCCTCCTGAGCCGGCGCAGCCACTGCTCCTTGGACGTGGGGTTGCTCCCCCCGGCTGCTGCCCCTCGCCTCGGGCTCGGGGTGTCTCCTCTCAGCTGCCACCCTTGGCCTCAGACGCGGGGTGGCTCCTCTCGGCTGTCGCCCCTGACCTCAGATGCGGGGTTGCTCCTCTCCACTGTTCCTGTGCCATCTCAGCCTGGCACTCCCGGCTTCTGCCCCTGACCTCAGACATGGGGTAGCTCCTCTCGGCCGTGCTTAGTGAGCCGGTCGCAGCCACCGGCGCTTAATGCGCTGGTCGCAGCCAGGTCCAATTCTTTGTGACCCCATTGAACTTCTCCAGGCCAGAATACAGGTGATTCTTTACTAGCTGAGCCACAAGGGAAACCCAAGAATACTGGAGTGAGTACCTATCCCTTCTCCAGTGGATCTTCCTGTCTCAGGAATCGAACCAGGGTCTCCTTCATTGCAGGCGCATTCTTTACCAACTGAGCTATCAGGGAAGCTCTAAATATCAATAGATGAATGGATAAATATATTTGCTTTATATATATATGGGTTCAAGCTGGCTTTAGAAAAGGCAGAGGAACCAGAGATCAAATTGCCAACATCCGCTGGATCATGGAAAAAGCAAGAGAGTTCCAGAAAAACATCTACTTCTGCTTTATCGACTATGCCAAAGCCTTTGACTGTGTGGATCACAATAAACTGTGGAAAATTCTGAAAGAGATGGGAATACCAGACCACCTAACCTGCCTCTTGAGAAATCTGTATGCAGGTCAGGAAGCAACAGTTAGGACTGGACATGGAACAACAGACTGGTTCCAAATAGGAAAAGGAGTGCGTCAAGGCTGTATATTGTCACCCTGCTTATTTAACTTATATGCAGAGTACATCATGAGAAACGCTGGACTGGAAGAAACACAAGCTGGAATCAAGATTGCCGGGAGAAATATCAATAACCTCAGATATGCAGATGACACCACCCTTATGGCAGAAAGTGAAGAGGAGCTAAAAGGCCTCTTGATGAAAGTGAAAGAGGAGAGTGAAAAAGTTGGCTTAAAGCTCAACATTCAGAAAACGAAGATCATGGCATCTGGTCCCATCACTTCATGGGAAATAGATGGGGAAACAGTGGAAACAGTGCCAGACTTTATTTTTTTGGGCTCCAAAATCACTGCTGATGGTGACTGCAGCCATGAAATTAGAAGACGCTTACTCCTTGGAAGAAAAGTTATGTCCAACCTAGATAGCATTTTCAAAAGCAGAGACATTACTTTGCCGACTAAGGTCCGTCTAGTCAAGGCTATGGTTTTTCCTGTGGTCATGTATGGATGTGAGAGTTGGACTGTGAAGAAGGCTGATCGCCGAAGAATTGATGCTTTTGAAGTGTGGTGTTGGAGAAGACTCTTGAGAGTCCCTTGGACTGCAAGAAGATCCAACCAGTCCACTCTGAAGGAGATCAACCCTGGGATTTCTTTGGAAGGAATGATGCTAAAGCTGAAACTCCAGTACTTTGGCCATCTCATGCGAAGAGTTGACTCATTGGAAAAGACTCTGATGCTGGGAGGGATTGGGGGCAGGAGGAGAAGGGGACGACCGAGGATGAGATGGCTGGATGGCATCACTGACTCGATGGATGTGAGTCTGAGTGAACTCCGAGAGATGGTGATGAACAGGGAGGCCTGGCGTGCTGCGATTCATGGGGTCGCAAAGAGTCGGACATGACTGAGCGACTGAACTGAACTGATATATATATGGATAACATAATTATTCAGCTTTAAAAAAAAAAAAAAAAAGAGGGAATCTTGCTATTTGCAACCACATGGAGGAACCTGGAGGACATTATGCTAAATGAAATAAGCCAGATACAGAAGGCAAATACTGCCTGATTCTATTTATCAGTGAAATCTAAAATAGTCAAACTCATAGAAGCGAAGAGTTGACTGGTGGTTACTAGAGACTGGGAATTGTCAATTGTACCTCAATAAAGCTGGAAGAAAGAAGTTAGATTATGACTTCTCCCCTTCTGTTTCCTATAAAAGAACTTCGGTGGTCCTGAGTGGGAGTAGGATGACGTTTCCTCCATCTGCCGCTGTCCCTGCAAACCCACCCCATCACTCATCCTTAGCAGAAACTCCGCGAGGATCTTTCCTAACTGCCAGAAGCAGCCCATCTCAGAAAGAAGAACAAAGATGGATGTCTAGCTCTCTAGATCACCCCTGCTGGCCTCCAGCACACCGGGTAAGGGGGACCCAGCTCTGCTTGCTGCTGTATAAATGTCCTGTCAGGCTGTTTATACGCTCAATGCATTTTCTTGGCTTCCCCAGTTCGGTTAATTACCCCCCGTTTAGGAATCTTCGAAGGGACGAAAGCCAGATTGCAGAAACACACCAGTGTTTATCATGAGTCACTTTCCAGGGATCACCATAACAGCAAGGGGCAGGTCCTTTCCTACGGAAGCCAAGGCTTTGCTGCCTCAAGTCTGGGCCCGACTTCGGCTCCTGCACCAGCTCTCTTTGAACAAGGAAGGGGTTTCTGGTTCACAGGAGATGGCTGATTCCTCCTCTCACTCAGAAACTTGTGTGAAGTTGCAGCTCATAATGTGAAATGCTTGTGCTGTGTAAATGGGTCTTTGATTATGTGCTTTTACATTACAATATTTCATCCTCCTAGCTCTTCTAGACAATGTTTCATCGAGCCTCCGAACACTGATCTTGCCCCTGCTCCTTCTTCCCAGCAATGTCTCACTCCTGGGCTTAGGGACTTCTTTGCTGCAGGTACTGATACTCAAGGAGGGTGTTTAAAAGTATGTATCTGCAAAATACTGTATCAGAAGGATCCTTCTTTCTTCCCTTTCATTCATTTATTTTTATTGACAATTGACATACAATATTATATAGACTGTGCTGTGCTGTGCTTAGTCGCTCAGTCATGTCCGACTCTTTGTGACCCCATGGACTGCAGCCCACAAGGCTCCTTTGTCCATGGGGATTCTCCAGGCAAAAATACTGGACTGGGTTGCCATGCCCTCCTCCAGGGATTATATAGGTAACAAGTGTACTATTATACATAGTGGTTCACAATTTTTAAAGTCTATACTCCATTTATAGTAATTATGAAATATTGATTATATTCCCCACTATATATCCTTAATCCCCTTACCCCTATATTGCCCCTCCTCCCTTCCTTCTTCCCATTGGTGATCATTTGTTTGTTTTCTGTATCTGTGAGTCTGCTTCTTCTTTGTTATATTCCACTAGATTTTTTAATATTTTTTAGATTCCATACATAAGTGATATCATACAGTATTTGTCTTCCTTTGTCTGGTTTATTTCACTTGAGCATAATGCCCTTCAAATCCATCCATGTTGCTGCAAACGGCAAAATTTCATTCTTTTTATGGCCGAGAAGGCAATGGCACCCCACTCCAGTACTCTTGCCTGGAATATCCCATGGACGGAGGAGCCTGGTAGGTTGCAGTCCATGGGGTCGCTAAGAGATGGACACGATTGAGCGACTTCACTTTGACTTTTCACTTTCATGCATTGGAGAAGGAAATGGCAACCCACTCCAGTGTTCTTGCCTGGAAAATCCCAGAGATGGGGGAGCCTGATGGGCCGCCATCTATGGGATCGCACGGAGTCAGACACAACTGAAGCGACTTAGCAGCAGCAGCAGCAGTATTCCATTTTGTGTGTGTGTGTGTGTGTGTATCACATATCCTTTATCCATTTGTCTGTTGATAGACACTTAGATTGCTTCCATATCTTGGCTATTGTAAATAATGCTGCAGTGAACATTGCGGTGCATATATCTTTTCAAATTAGTGTTTAATATACCCAGGAGTAGAATTGTTGGGTTATATGGTAGTTCTGTTTTTAGTGTTTTGTGAAACCGCCATACTGTTTTCACAGTGCCTGAATTAGTTTACATTCCCACCAACAGTGTATGAGTTCAGTTCAGTTCAGTTCAGTCACTCAGTCATGTCCGACTCTTCGCAACCCCATGAATCGCAGCACGCCAGGCCTCCCTGTTCATTACCATCTCTTGGAGTTCACTCAGACTCACGTCCATCAGGTCAGTGATGCCGTCCAGCCATCTCATCCTCGGTCATCCCCTTCTCCTCCTGCCCCCAATCCCTCTCAGCATCCGAGTCTTTTCCAACGAGTCAACTCTTCGCATGAGGTGGCCAAAGTACTGGAGTTTCAGCTTTAGCATCATTCCTTCCAAAGAAATCCCAGGGCTGATCTCCTTCAGAACGGACTGGTTGGATCTCCTTGCAGTCCAAGGGACTCTCAAGAGTCTTCTTCAACACCACAGTTCAAAAGCATCAATTCTTCGGTGCTCAGCCTTCTTCACAGTCCAACTCTCACATCCATACATGACCACAGGAAAAACCATAGCCTTGACTAGACAGACCTTAGTCGGCAAAGTAATGTCTCTGCTTTTGAATATGCTATCTAGGTTGGACATAACTTTTCTTCTAAGGAGTAAGCATCTTCTAATTTTATGGCTGCAGTCACCATCAGCAGTGAGTTTGGAGCCCAAAAAAATAAAGTCTGGCACTGTTTCCACTGTTTCCCCATCTATTTCCCATGAAGTGATGGGACCAGATGCCATGATCTTCATTTTCTGAATGTTGAGCTTTAAGCCAACTTTTTCACTCTCCTCTTTCCCTTTCATCAAGAGGCTTTTTAGTTCCTCTTCACTTTCTGCCATAAGGGTGGTGTCACCTGCATATCTGAGGTTATTGATATTTCTCCCGGCAATCTTGATTCCAGCCTGTGCTTCTTCCAGCCCAGCGTTTCTCATGATGTACTCTGCATAGAAGTTAAATAAGTAGGGTGATAATATACAGCCTTGTCGTACTCCTTTTCCTATTTGGAACCAGTCTGTTGTTCCATGTTCAGTTCTAACTGTTGCTTCCTGACCAGAATACAGAATTCTCAAGAGGCAGGTCAGGTGGTCTGGTATTCCCATCTCTTTCAGAATTTTCCACAGTTTATTGTGGTCCACACAGTCAAAGGCTTTGGCATAGTCAATAAAGCAGAAGTAGATGTTTTTCTGGAACTCTCTTGCTTTTTTCATGATCCAGTGGATGTTGGCAATTTGACCTCTGGTTCTTCTGCCTTTTCTAAAACCAGCTTGAACATCAGGGAGTTCACGGTTTACATATTGCTGAAGCCTGGCTTGGAAGGTTCCCTTTTCTTCTCTCTTTGCCAATGTTTGTTGAGTTCTTTTTTGATGATGGCCATTCTGACACCACCCTTATGGCAGAAAGTGAAGAGGAACTAAAAAGCCTCTTGGTGAAAGTGAAAGAGGAGAGTGAAAAAGTTGGCTTAAAGCTCAAGATTCAGAAAACGAAGATCATGGCATCTGGTCCCATTGCTTCATGGGAAATTGATGGGGAAACAGTGGAAACAGTGTCAGACTTCATTTTTCTGGGCTCCAAAATCACGGCAGATGGTGATTACAGCCATGAAATTAAAAGACACTTACTCCTTGGAAGGAAATTCATGATCAATCTAGAATGCCTATTAAAAAGCAGAGATATTACTTTGCCAACAAAGGTCCATCTAGTCAAGGCTATGGTTTTTCCAGTGGTCATGTATGGATATGAGAGTTGGACTGTGAAGAAAGCTGAGTGCCAAACAATTGATGCTTTTGAACTGTGGTGTTGGAGAAGACTCTTGAGAGTCCCTTGGACTGCAAGGAGATCCAACCAGTCCATCCTAAAGGAGATCAGTCCTGGGTGTTCATTGGAAGGACTGTCTGATGCTGAAGCTGAAACTCCAATACTTTGGCCACCTGATGCGAAGAGTTGACTCATTTGAAAAGACCTTGATGCTGGGAGGGATTGGGGGCAGGAGAAGGGGACGACAGAGGATGAGATGGCTGGATGGCATCACTTCGATGGACATGAGTCTGAGTGAATTCTGGGAGTTGGTGATGGACAGGGAGGCCTGGCGTGCTGCGATTCATGGGGTCGCAAAGAGTCGGACACGACTGAGTGACTGATCTGAACTGAACTGATTCTGACAGTTGTGAGGTGGTATCTCATTGTGATTTCGATTTGCATTTTTCAGATGATTAGCTATGTTGACCATCTTTTCATGTGCCTGTTGAGAAGGCCCCTTTTGTTAAGGAAAGCACTGTATGTACAAAGATAACGAGAAGATGAGAAAATATGACAAATTCTTAAGAGAGTCAATGTAATATGGGTGTTCAAAGGAGGAAATGCTCGATACCTAGTTGGGGAGCAGTAGCAGAGGTGTATTAATTAAGCATATTTCAGACATCATATTATTTCACCTTCACAGAAATCCCACTAGATCAGGAAACTAAGGCTTAGACATATGAAGTAATTTAGTCAAGGTCAGACAGTAAGCCAGCTGTAGAGTAGGGATTTGAACTCTGAAAGCCTGGTTCTTAACTGCACTGTCATACTGCAGGAGTAGCAGTGGAGCTGGCCCATGGAAGGTGAACGAGATCATGTTTAGTAGGGTTGGGAGAGGGCATTCCTGGTTTGGAGGACAGGAGGAGAATAGTGAAAGACACATAGTAATAATATTGTTAAAAGCATCCCTAGGGAAATCCATCCATCCATCCATCTATCCACCTATTCATCTATCCATCCATCTATCCGGTAAATATTTTTTGAGAATCCACTGTGTACCAGGCACTGTGGAGGCTGATAGAAGTTATAAGGGTATGAACAAAGATCCATGTCCTCATAAAGCTTACATTCTAGAATGAAAAGACAGATAATAGAAACAAAGTATGTTAGAAGTCATAGAAATAGAAAAAATACGGCCTGGTGAGGAAGGGTTTGGCATGCAGGGTGAGGTGGAGTCAGTAACAGTTTACAACAAGGTGGTAAGAGGTCGGCCCGCCCCTCACTGCTCCCTCTGACTCTCCCTTCTCCTCCTTTCATCCATTTGTTTATTCATGTATCACACCAGACTCAAAAACCCTGAAATTCTTGAGGTGGCATCTTAGGACAAGTTCTTCCTGCCACACTGACAACTCCAAGCTGCTGGAAGAATCTTCACACCAGCCTGGGAGGTGTTGCAAGCTCAGATGGCTATGATCCGGGCCCAGGGCTGAGCGTGGTCGCTGATGTTTCCTGCTCTCCAGGCCAAGCAGCGCTTGCTGCCTTCCTGTTTACCACACCCTACTCAGCCTCCTTCCACACCGGAGGGTCAGCTGCTAGGACAAGGTTGGGTGCAAGCCCTCCATGGGTCATGCAGCCAATAGTTTTGCTGCCCAGTGACCCTTCCTCAGAGGAGGCATCAATGGAATGCAGACTGTGACTCAGGGAGGGGCGGGCAGAATTCCGCTGGAGAAATACAACCAGTCCGCAGCACCCTGGCCTGGATTCTGCAGTAAACAGACAGAGAGCAGCGTGCTGAGGGGATGTGTGGAGAGAGACACTGTCTCAGAGCAGAGACTGCCTCTTAGGGAGTCACTGGGGAACTCAAGGTGAATCAGAGCAAAGCTGCTGTGGGGAAGGACATGGAGGGAACTCAGAGTAGGGGTCTTTTTAACTAATGACTCAGTGACGAGGGCGTGGAGTAACTTGGTTTTGGTCTAGACAAGCAGCATGTGAGTGCACAGAAGGCGAAAGCAAGAGAAGATGACCTCTTTAGTCCTTTGACACCTTATGTGCCCCCCCACCCAAATGGTGTATCACCCTCCCCCCTCCACCACACCAAGCTAAAGCATCTCCTTTTCTGACCTCCAACTAAGTAGTGGATCAAATCACAGACACGTATTAACAGAGCGTCCTTGTTGGCACCATTCTTTCCCAGTGGGCCCTGGTGACCACTCTAGTGCTTTCCAGCAAGATTTCATTATTTTCTCAGGGAAGGGGTGTAGGAGAGGGGCAAGGATGTCATGGGCCGGTTGAGACAATGTTAAGGTTGAAAACCAAGTGTTAAAATTTCACAGAAAACCCAGAAAGGGCCTTTTGTAGTCAGATATTATTTAATTTCAATGACCTGAAGACCTCTCAAACTGGTTTAAATGAAAAAAAAAAAAAAAAAGGAGGGGTGAGGTGAGGATACATCTTTGGAAGAGTAAGAAGGCATGTCACACACCTGAGATGGGGGAGAGCCAGGCTTAGACAGCACCTGATTCAGAAAGCCGTGAGCTGAACGCACTCTGAAGGCCTCTCCCTGCACATCTGCCTCTCCCTCCCCTCTCTGCAGCTGGCTTCCTCTCTTTCCATGTCTGTGCAGACCCAGTTCTAGCATCACAGAATGCCTGGGTGTCCAGGGCACTGACCAGGGTCTCTGGATTCCATTTCTAAATGCCTGTGGGGCAGAGCTGGCCCATCTTAGTTCAGCTGTTTAACCTTCCTTTAATTGGATGGAGCCAGGAAGGACTGAAGTTATTTATTACAAAAATGGTCGCAGAAATTACCAGAAAGGAGAAGCAGGGCAGAGGTGGAGGAAGGGGGAAATTTTCTGAGAAAAGGGTTTAGTTGGGCACTTGTTCCAGGAAGTGTCTCTTGCAGGATCTTCACTAGAATGAAGCAAATTCAATACTATCAACTAGAATGCAGGTGTGGCTACTGTGATGCACACCCTGTTTTAAAGAAGGTGAGTGTTTATTTAACCTCCCCTAATGATTAGGACATGACTGAGCGACTGAACTGAACTGAACTGAGTGATTGTAGCAAGGAGATCGAACCAGTCCATTCTAAAGGAGATCAGTCCTGGGTGTTCTTTGGAAGGAATGATGCTAAAGCTGAAACTCCAGTACTTTGGCCACCTCATGCGACGAGTTGACTCATTGGAAAGGACTCTGATGCTGGGAGGGATTGGGGGCAGGAGGAGAAGGGGACGACAGAAGATGAGATGTCTGGATGGCATCACTGACTCGATGGACGTGAGTGAGTGAACTCTGGGAGTTGGTGATGAACAGGGAGGCCTGGCGTGCTGCGATTCATGGGGTTGCAAAGAGTCGGACACGACTGAAGCGACTGAACTGAAGTGAACTGAATGATTATAGTGGAAAAGGCAATGGCAACCCACTCCAGTACTCTTGCCTGGAAAATCCCATGAACGGAGGAGCCTGGTAGGCTGCAGTCCAGGGGGTCGCTAAGAGTCGGACACGACTGAGCAGCTTCACTTTCACTTTTCACTTTCATGCATTGGAGAAGGAAATGGCAACCCACTCCAGTGTTCTTGCCTGGAGAATCCCAGGGATGAGGGAGCCTGGTGGGCTGCTGTCAATGGGGTCGCACAGACTTGGACATGACTGAAGCGACTTAGCAGCAGCAATGATTATAGCAGAAACAGACCAACAAGGAGAGGGCAACTTCCTGGTGTCAGGACCCAAGGGAGGCAGCCTCTGAAAACTCTTCCAGAGACCCTCTCCTCTTCATCCTTCATGCCCTTGTGGAAACACTTCCTCTCAAATGTAGGCTGGATCTGGAGACTTCCTTCTATTAATAGTGCACGGCAGAGGTAAGGGGATGTGACTGCTGAGAGTAGGGTATAGAAGGAGTGTCTTCCATTTTGTTGGCTCTTTCTGTTTTTCTTTCACTCTCGGGAAAGCCGCTGCCATGCTGTGAGCTGCCCCACAGAGAGGCCCACAGGGAGAGGAACTGATGTCCTGGGTTAACTGCCAGCTGGGACCTGATGGCTGCCAACAACCACAGAGTGAGCTTGGACATGGGTCCCACCTCAGTGAATCTCTGAGATCCAGCAGCCCTGGCCAGCGCTGTGTTTGCAGACTTGAGAGAGACTCTGAGCCAGGAGATCCAGATTTCTGACACAGAGGGAGACCATAAATGTTTGTTACTTAAGCAACCATATTTTAGAATGGCTTATTATAGAGAAATAAAAATCTAATACAGGGTACCAGGTTTCTTCCATCCCATTTCTCTGCCATCCTTCCCATCTACATGGTACAAGATGACTCACCAGCAGGAAGGGGGAAGAAACACAGCAGGGCTCGCTTCTTATTTTTCAGAGCTTAATTCAGAAGTTGCACACATCACTTCCGCTCACACTCCATTGGCCACAATTTTGTTGCTACCAAGAAGGGTGGGAGGGGTGGCCTTGTGTCCAGGTGAAAATCAAGGATTATATTACAATGAAAGAACAGGAGAAGGGACGCTGGAGGACAATTAGCAGGCTCTGCCACAAACACCCACACCCATGTTTGTTTGCTTTGTGTGCGTGATGAGATTCCAGCCGTATGTTTCTGGTCCACAGAAGCTTGGATACACAGAGTATCAGGAAGACTCCAAGAAGGTGGTAAAGAGAAGCCACCTCCATAGTCCTAGCACAGAGCCTGCGGGCAGGTGACAAATGCACGTTCATTGGAGGAATTCTTGCACCAGAAACCTAGGCTCCGTCTGTTATTTCTTCAAGGTCATGCAACCAGTCAGCAGCAGAGTCATTACATAAGCCAGGGCTTCTGTCTCCCAGCCCAGCTCTCTCTCTCTCTCTGCTCCTAAAGGACAATTTTAAAGAATTGTTTTTGAGTTAGGACTACACGTGCAGTATGAATACGGAGAGAGGATGACACACAGCAGAAGGCTTCACTTTTTTGGTCAATTTTGAATGTTAAATGTCCAGGCCTAGCCATTAAACTCTGTACTCTCATCCGATGAGAATGTTTCCTCCTTTAGCTCTGACCTGCCTCAAGCAAGGAGACTGCAGGGGACATGGATACAGTAATGTTTTTTCCTCCCTTTCTCACTAGATCTCCTTCTTTTCCAGGTTTTGTTTAGCCCTGAGGGTCAGGATAGCACGGGGTGGGAGAGGCCGGGTGAAGTAGAGGACAGTGCCAAGTTGTCACTGCAGTCTATCATTGGGAGCCTCTGTGTGCTGCGGGCCCCAGAGCTTGTGCTTCCCTGGTTTCTCGCATCCTCAGCACTGGAGATTTCACATTTCACACCTGAGATTCCTTTGAAGCAATGTCTGCTTTGACTGGCTGCAGTTGTCCCCTGCCCCTGCCTCGCTGGCTTCTGGCTGGTTCTCTGTTGGGGTCACCTCATCCTGCCTGCAGCTCCCTTCCTCAGGCCCACATTTGGCTTGGGAAACATGAATGGATCCTCTTCTTCCCTCTCCCAAACCCAGCAAGCACTGACCTTTCTCAGGCAAGCTGCTACTCCACCCCACACCTGCTTTTAGAGTTCTAGATGAAAATACCAGTCTACAAATTTCAGGGAACATAGGCTGTGGGGTGCTTGAAGGACCCCATCGTAGAGTCCCCACCAGCCTTTTCACTTTGTGCTGAACAAGAGGAGGGCTGGGTTCACATGCTCTCTCCACATTCCCTGCTGAGAACTGTCCATCCGATTCTTTTCTTACTTGGCTCCTCACTGCAGGGGTCCCCCTAACCCAGCCAAGTCCCCAAGGGCTGTCTTCCTAAGGCCCTTCTTGGTTGAGGAGGGCATCAGCTGGAGTGTTGGCAGCAGCCTTGTGCCCAGCTGTGTGGTGCCAGGGGCACAGCCTGCAGGTGAGCAGGAGTGGCCCCCAACTGCCCACTGAGCTGGGCAGCTGTTAGCACAACCACCAGCAGACGAGCAGCGTGCCAGGCCCCGGGAGTCCTGCGTGGCAGGGCAAGGCTCACCCAGAGCTGTGGCTCCAGCCCTGGGGTGGTACGAACACAGCCCAGTAAGGAGGCCCCACTAAGTGCCCCACCCCCAGGCTTTTTTCTGATTTATGGTTCACCAGATTCCCACCAAATTGAACACATGTGCCACTGTTGATTTAGTCACCATTTGTTGGTCAAGTTTAGTTTTGTTTTAACCTACAGCACCTTGATTATTTCATCAATAGATACTAACATCTTCTCTGGGTTGTGGCTGAGATCCAAGCCAGGTGAACTTCTGTGGCTCTTACTTATTTATAATTTTTCATTTTTGTTGTAGTATAGTTGACATAATGTTGTGTTAGTTTCAGGTATACAGCAAAGTGAATATCTGTGCCTCCTTTTAGATCTGGTTTCTGTTGGTGGCTGAGGTCAGGGCTGGGATGGTGGGGGAACTCAAGGCACATTTCTCTCTGTAGCCAAAATCCATTTCAGGTCACATTGAAGAGGAGGTAGGATTGGGGTTAAGGGCCCAGGCTCTGGAGCCAGACTACCTGAGTTTGATTTCTGGCTCCATCAGTTATCAGTTGTATAAGCTGGAACAAACAAGACCAATGCATGCATGCATGCCAAGTTGTTTCAGTTGTGTCCGACTCTTTGCCATCCTATGGACTGTAGCCCACCAGGCTCCCCTTTGCATGCGATTCTCCAGGCAAGAATTCTGGGGTGGGTTGCCACGCCCTCCTCCAGGGGATCTTCTAACCCAGGGATCCAGCTCACATCTCTTATGTCTCTTGCTTCGGCAGGTGGGTTCTTCATCATTGTGCCACCTGGGAAGTGCATTAACCAATATACATTCCCATTTCCTATTCTGTTTAGTTATGATTATAATCCATGATGTCTTCAGAACAGGGCCTGGCACACAGGAAGATCTCAATAAATGTCAGCTGTCATTATAAGCAGAGAGTGCTTGCATACTTTAGTAATGGCCTACTTCCCTTGCATCATGCTGTAAGTTCTGTATCAGCTTGCTTGGTCAACGGTGCCCAAAACAGCAAATGGCTGTGTGGAGCATGTCAGTCTGATACAGATGCTGACCTTGATCACATTACATCCCAGCTACGTCCCATAAAGACCTAGCAGCATGATTTCAGTGGTCCCCGTTGTCCCAGCTCAGGCAGCTATAACGAAACACCAAAACTGTATGGCTTAGAAAGATAATCATCCATGTAAAAGAAGTTAGAACACTACCTGGCAAATAGAAATGTTGAATAAACTTGGTTATGAGCATTGTGGCCATTCTTAAAATGCTTATTGTTGAAAGCGAGTGGTGTGATGGTTTACTATTACTGGTTCCTGCCTTCACGGTCTCTGGTTTAACAGATCTGGGGTGGTGCCTGGAATTTGCATTTCTAACCAGTTACTGCTGCTGCTGGTCTGGAGACCACACTTTGAGAACCACATTCCTATTTCTTTCAAGGGAAATCAGGAGTACACCGAGTGGGCACTTTCACCTTGACCTTAAGCACTGGGCTGAGCTTTTTAAAAACAGTGATGAGTAGATGAGCCTTTGAGCTCTGCGTGGGGACAGCAGAAGCTCTCACACTGTAGGAAAAGAAGTGCCAGCTCCTCAACTTTGGGGGCAGGCGAGAGGGAGCCCCCACTATACCCTTCCTCCCACTGACAGCCACATGTTTCCAGGCAGGAACGTTTGCCCAGTTTTGCCTGGACTTCAAAGGAGGGTCTGGTCACCAAATGTCTGCACGTGCTGAGCAGTTGCTGTGGGCTGGGGGCCCCTGGAGTGGGCCAGTCTTACCTTGGCAGAGGCTGGCTCGAGCATTTCTAGGCTGTGCTGAGTCCCACGTGTGGTAGCAAAGACGCTGTGTTCCTCTTGTGCAACCTTCACAGCTGTGATCGCTCAAACCCACGGGCAAGGCAGAGTTGTATTTGAAGCACTTTGGGGGCTCACAGACAAATATTTTTGGAATGACTGTGGTAGGAAGCCCAGCTGGGGAGGGTACTGGGATTGCAGAACGGTTCCCAGTCACTGCTGTGTCTGCTCTTGTCTTTCAGCCCCGGAGCTGGGCTAGACAGGAGGAAGCAGCTGATTTTCTCTGTGGAGCTGGCCCTCACTTGACTTAACCACTCTCCCTGATGGGTGGCTTGGAGGTGGTTGAGACGGTGACTGCTGAAAGAATGTCTGGGAGTCGTCTTATGATTTCCCCCAGGATTGGACCCCTGGCTGGTGCTTCTTTTAACACAGGTAGACATCAGCTATAGTGATTACCCTCCAGGTGACACAGGGGCGGCTTCCTGCCTGTGTGACACCTACACTGTCACCATGACCCCCACCCCCACCCCCACCACCACTCAGAAGAGTCCACACCAGATGCTTAATATTCTGTGGTCACTGTCTTGAAATTCTGAGTAAATTTTGAAAGGGTCCTGAATTTTCATTTTGCTCTGAGCCCTGCAAATTATATAGAGGTCCTGGGTGGCAGTGTCAACCAGAAAGTAAGAACAGAGACATGAGGAAGGAAATGGATTTCCATTGGAGCTCCTGAATCAAGTGAGCTTTCAGCTTTGCCCTCCTGAAATCCTGGGAACCACCAGTGAGGAAGTTCACTCACTGCGAGTCATTCCACTCAGCTCCAGGGGCTTGGAAACTTCTGTGTTGAAATCTTGTTGGGAGTAAATATTAGGGTAGTGGTTAGAATCAGGAAGAATTTTTCACTGTTCGTGCATGCATGCTAAGTCTCTTCAGTGGTGCCCGACTCTTTGCAACCCCATGAACTGTAGCCCACTAGGCTCCTCTGTCCATGTGATTTCCCAGGCAAGAATACTGGAGTGAGTAGCCATTTCCTTCTCCAGGCAATCTTCCTGACCCAGGGATTGAACCCACATGTCTTAAGTCTCCTGCATTGGCATTGGGAGGCAGGTTCTTTACCATTAGTACCAAGGTCTTATTCTTTAACCAGTGTGTCTTGAACGAAATCTGGCCAGATTGAGTCGATTCAGATGGAATTCCATTTGACAGATTCCTCCCATAATGGAGCAAGGAGAAGACAGACCACAGTCCAGGCTCACAACCTGTCTGCTAATCATCTCTTTTCTAATAATATCAAAGAGAGTCTAGAAATTGAATTGTATTGGTCTAGCTTTATGGGTCATGCGCCCATCCTTGAACCAATCACTATAGCCAAAGGGAATGAAAGGCTCTGATTGGCTAGGCCTGACTTTTATGTCTATATAGTGTCAGAGGGGTGGTCTCAGTGCCTTCATCCCAGATTTTGTCCTGCAGTGGGATCATAGCTTTTCTAGAGCACTGACCTGACCTTATGTCTCCCACAATTTCCCCCAGCACTGGGCCTAGGCCAGGTGCCTTTACTGTTTGCTGTTTATGATGCTGGTCCTGACAGTGAACACAGTTCCCCCTCATCTCTCCTGGATTCCCAAGAAGCTAGAGCCCCTTGTCACCCAGAAAGACCCCTCCTGCTGAAATTGCCACTTACTCTCCAAATTGCTTTCCTCAGTTCAGGCAGAGTCAACCCAAAACAAATCAAACCAAACCCCCAAAGATATTTACAGCCCTTGACTGTATTGGTTACCTCTGTTACTATACAATGCTGTGTAAGAAAACGCCCCAAACTCGGTGGCTTAAAACAGCAATCACTTGTTCTCATGGGTCTATCACTGAGCTTGGTTGATTAAGTTTGTTGAGTCTGGGAGGCTTTGCTTCAAGCTGTAGGTCCAGCCGGACTTCTCTGGGAAGCTCTGCTCCAAATGTGTTACTTTAGGCCTGGATGAAAGGTGGCTTAGCTCTACTCAGGGGAAATGCCTTTCAGGGATTTGGGAAAAACGGGAGAGGGCAAGTGGAGATACTGAAGGTCTCCAAAGGCCCAGATTGAGAACTGTGTATGTTACATCTGTCCACATTCCTTTGAGCAAGCCAAGATATATGGGCAAACTCAAAGTCAAGAGGTGGGCAAATATTCCCTGACAGTATAAGGTGAAGAATTGGGGCTGATAATTCAATTTACCCCAATAATCCTATTACCTAAAGTATTCCATCTGTACTCTAGCCATAACCTGGGGCCATTTTTTCTTGTGTGTATGGCATCAACAAGATGTCAACTAACCAGGTAGTGAGCAGATAGCAAGTGGAATTAAGTGGAAACATACACCCCATGGTCTAAAATTCCCAGATTTTTACCATGTAAGCCAATTTATTAAAATTTTCCTAGTGAGTATGTGAAAATGTTGATATCCTATTCCCTGATGGCATGACAGAGAGGTCTGGGCTCCAAGATTCTGCATTGTTATAAGCACCTCAGGTGAAACAAGGCCAATATTTTTCTTTTTCTAAAGTTTTATCTATTTATTTTTGTCTGCTCTGGGTCGTCGTTGGTGCACGTGGGCTTTCCGCAGTTGCGGCTCTGGGTCGTCGCTGGCGCACCTGGGCTTTCTGCAGTTGCGGCTCCGGGTCGTGGTCGGCGCGCCTGGGCTTTCTGCGGTTGCGGCTCTGGGTCGTCGCTGGCGCGCGTGGACTTTCTGCAGTTGCGGCTCTGGGTCGTCGCTGGCGCGCCTGGGCTTTCTGCGGTTGCGGCTCTGGGTCGTCGCTGGCGCGCGTGGGCTTTCTGCAGTTGCGGCTCTGGGTCGTCGCTGGCGCGCCTGGGCTTTCTGCGGTTGCGGCTCTGGGTCGTCGCTGGCGCGCGTGGACTTTCTGCGGTTGCGGCTCTGGGTCGTCGCTGGCGCGCGTGGGCTTTCTGCAGTTGCGGCTCTGGGTCGTCGCTGGCGCGCCTGGGCTTTCTGCGGTTGCGGCTCTGGGTCGTCGCTGGCGCGCGTGGACTTTCTGCGGTTGCGGCTCTGGGTCGTCGCTGGCGCGCGTGGGCTTTCTGCAGTTGCGGCTCTGGGTCGTCGCTGGCGCGCCTGGGCTTTCTGCGGTTGCGGCTCTGGGTCGTCGCTGGCGCGCGTGGACTTTCTGCGGTTGCGGCTCTGGGTCGTCGCTGGCGCGCGTGGGCTTTCTGCAGTTGCGGCTCTGGGTCGTCGCTGGCGCGCCTGGGCTTTCTGCGGTTGCGGCTCTGGGTCGTCGCTGGCGCGCGTGGACTTTCTGCGGTTGCGGCTCTGGGTCGTCGCTGGCGCGCGTGGGCTTTCTGCAGTTGCGGCTCTGGGTCGTCGCTGGCGCGCCTGGGCTTTCTGCGGTTGCGGCTCTGGGTCGTCGCTGGCGCGCGTGGGCTTTCTGCGGTTGCGGCTCTGGGTCGTCGCTGGCGCGCGTGGACTTTCTGCGGTTGCGGCTCTGGGTCGTCGCTGGCGCGCCTGGGCTTTCTGCGGTTGCGGCTCTGGGTCGTCGCTGGCGCGCGTGGACTTTCTGCAGTTGCGGCTCTGGGTCGTCGCTGGCGCGCGTGGACTTTCTGCGGTTGCGGCTCTGGGTCGTCGCTGGCGCGCCTGGGCTTTCTGCAGTTGCCCTCTGGGTCGTCGCTGGCGCGCCTGGGCTTTCTGCGGTTGCGGTGCGCAGGGCCTGCTCTCTAGTTGTGGTGTGTGAGCTTCTCATTGTGGTGACTTCTCTTGTGGAGCACAGGCTCTAGGGTGAGCAGGCTCAGCAATCGTGGTGCACAGACTCAGTTGCCCCGAGGCATGTGGAATCTTCCTGGACCAGGGTTCAAAACCGTGTCTCCTGCATTGGCAGGTGGATTCTTTACCACTGGACCACCAGGGAAGTCCATGTCTGCGGTAAATTGTCTTAATCCTTAACAACGCTATTAGGTTAATCAACACTAGGATGTTAGCAAATTTGAGCAGATCTGCTGAAATTCTTTGTGATGGGTATTAAGTAAACTTCTACACAAATGAACTCTTTTTTAAATCTCTCCCATCCTCTTAGTTTCTTGGTATGTCACTAACTACCAGTTTGACAGGCAGCTTCTGGTTTCTAGATACTCATTCAGCACATCTATCTTAGTGTCATCTTTGGAATCTGAAAACAAGCTTCTTGCGTTTGTGCATAACTATATAAACTATCTTAATCTGCAAACTCCAGCTTTTGTGACTTCACTCAGATTTTTTTCTGGTAGTCACACCTCTCCCTTTTTCAACAAGGGGAGGCACCCAAAGTCACCATGATTATTGTGAACAGCCATGTATCCCAGGCTGAACCAAATCTCATTCTGCAATTTTGCTGGTAGGAAAAAAGAAAAAATGTCTGGAGCTGCTAGAGCTCATCTTGACCACCACAAAACTAACACCTGCTGAAGAGTGAAGTCAGTACAAAGGAAAGCAGAGCAAAGGATTTCAGCAATAACTCTGAGCGCCTGAACCCAACCGTGCCTGAAGGTGCTCTTCCTGGACTTCTCCACTGTATAAGCCAATGCCTGGTCGGTGTCGTTTAAGCTAGTTGAGTTCGGTTTGTTTCACTTGCTACTGAAAGTGTCCTAAAGGATTTATCATAGTCTGGTATTGAGGCCAATAGGACCAAAGCAAAGGAGCTAGCCAGAACTTAGCAAAGCCCAGAATTCACTTAGCTAGTCAGACACAGATACAAGTTTATTCTGATAAATCAGACCAGACTTGGGACCAAACCTTATCAGTAGTTACTGAGGTACTTTAAACCAAAATAGATTGAAAAATGAATACAACTTTTAAACATATCTGTGTATTCTTACCAAGGTCTAATTGCATTTTTAAAAAACTACTCCATGGCAAAGGCATAAACTTATTTTATTAGTACTTTGCTTTATTGCGTTTTCACAAACTGTGTGTGTTTAAAAGAAGTTGAAGATTTGTGGCAACCCTGCGTTGTTAGATGATGGTTAGCATTTTTTTAGCAATAAAATATCTTTAATAATTTTATGTACATCATATTTTTAGACATAATGCTATTGCCCACAGTATAGTATAAACACAACTTTTATATGCACTGGGAAATGAAAAAAAATCATGCTTTATTGCAATAGTCTCCTATTGTGGTGGTCTGGAATCGAACCCTCAATACCTGTGTTTCCAGCTGCTATAAGAGTTACAGTTTCTCTCTCCCAACTCCCATTAGTAACACATTCAGTGGCTTCTTCCCAGGTATTGCATAGAAGGATCTCTCTGAAATCTTTTTTTTTTTTTCTCTGCTTGGCTGTGCTAAAAGGACAGAAGCCTCACTCTGGACAGCAGGAAATAATGCATCACTTTGAACAAGTTGTCTTTTTATTATAAATATGATGATATGGCTAGGTGGGATGGCTTCAAAGAGGGAGGATGTTACCTTAAACATTTACAATGCTGTGGTTAAAACAGTCTCCTTAAATTACCGTTTCAACCCATGGAACTTGCATAAATATTTGGCTGTTGGTGACAGGCCTAATAAATCTGTTTAGGATGTCGCAGCAATATTTACTTACAAAGTAAAAGCATAAGCCCGCTTTGGCCAATAATTTTAAGACGAGATGCTACTTTTTAGCACCTTGCGTAAATATTTGCAAGACCTATAAATCCAAGATAACCTTGCCTCTTCTCTAAAGCTATTTACTATTAATACTTCCTATCATGGTCCAGCCAAATGCCACTTTTAAATGTCTTTTGATTCACTCCGCAAAGCTTGACATTTACTTGAAATATATTAGAAAACATCAACTGATTCTTGGGCAATGGAGGAATTTCTAATTGCCTAAAGTTCTTCTTTAAAAAAATTAGTATAATTGATTTACAAGGTTGTGTTAGTTTCTGTATACAGCAAAGTATATTGGTTATATATATATATCTACTCTTTTTTTTAGATTCTATTCCCATATAAGTCATTGGGAGTACTGAATAGAGTTTCTGTGCTATACAAGGGTTCTTATTATCTATTTTATGTATGAAGTGAAGTCGCTCAGTCGTGTCTGACTCTTTGAGACTCCATGGACTGTAGCCTACCAGGCTCCTCTGTCCATGGGATTTTCCAGGAAATAGTACTGGAGTGGATTGCCATTTCCTTCTCCAATTTTATGTATAGTAGTGTGTATATGTCAATCCCAATCTTCCAATTTATTCCTCCTCCCCTTCCTCCTTGGTAACAATAAGTTTGTTTTCTGTATCTGTGGTTCTACTTCTGTTTTATAAATAGGTTCATTTGTACCATTTTTTTTAGATTCCACACATAAGTGATATTATATGATATTTATTTTTCTCTGTCTGACTTGACTTGGTATGGCAATCTCTAGGCCCATCCTTGTTGTAGCAAGTGGCATTATTTTATTCTTTTTTATGGCTGCGTAATATTGCATTGTATATATGTACCACTTATTTATCCATCCCTCCCTTGATGGACATTTAGGTTGCTTCCATGTCCTGGCTATTGTAAATAGTGCTGCAATGAACAATGGGTACAAGTATCTTTTCAAGTTATGGTTTTTCTCCAGATATATGCCCAGGAGTGGTGTATCTGGACATATGGTAGCTCTAGTTTTAGTTTTTAAAGAAATATCCATGTGGGAGAGGGAGAGGGTGGGATGATTTGGGAGAATGGCATTGAAACATGTATACTATCATGTAAGAAACGAATCGCTAGTCTAGGTTTGATACAGGATATAGGATGCTTGGGGCTGGTGCACTGGGATGACCCAGAGAGATGATATGGGGAGGGTGGTGGGAGGGGGGTTCAGGATGGGGAACACGTGTACACCTGTGGTGGATTTATGTCAGTGTATGGCAAAACCAATACAGTATTGTAAAGTAAAAAAATTTAAAAATTAAAAAAAAATCAAAAGTCTACAAACAATAAATGCTGGAGAGGGTGTGGAGAAAAGGGAACCCTCTTACACTGTTGGTGGGAATGCAAACTAGTACAACCACTATGGAGAACAGTGTGGAGATTCCTTAAAAACCTGGAACTAGAACTGCCATATGACCCAGCAATCCCACTGCTGGGCATACACACCGAGGAGACCAGAACTGAAAGAGACACATGTACCCCAGTATTCATCTCAGCACTGTTTACAATAGCCAGGACATGGAAGCAACCCAGATGTCCATCAGCAGACGAATGGATAAGAAAACAGTGGTACATATACACAATGAAATATTACCCAGCCATTAAAAAGAATTCATTTGAATCAGTTCTAATGAGGTGGATGAAACTGGAGCCTATTATACAGAGTGAAATAAGTCAGAAAGAAAAACACCAATACAGTATGCTAACTCATATATATGGAATTTAGAAAGAGGGTAATGATAACCCTGTATGCGAGACAGCAAAAGAGACACAGATATACAGATCAGTCTTTTGGACTCTGTGGGAGAAGGCGAGGGTGGGATGATCTGAGAGAATAGCATTGAAACATGTATATTATCCTATGTGAAACAGATTACCAGTCCAGGTTCAATGCATGAGACAGGGTGCTCGGGGCTGGTGCACTGGGATGCTCCAGAGGGATGGGGTGGGGAGGGAGGTGGGAGGGGACTTCAGGATGGCGAACACATGTACACCCGTGGCGGATTCATGTCAAGCATGGCAAAAACCACTACAATATTGTAAAGTAATAAGCCTCCAATTTAAATAACATGAACAACAACAAAAAAAGAAATATCCATACTGTTCTCCATAATGGCTATACCAATTTACATTCCCACCAACAGTGT
The DNA here is from genome assembly GCA_006410635.1 of Cephalophus harveyi. Classification (NCBI taxonomy): domain Eukaryota; kingdom Metazoa; phylum Chordata; class Mammalia; order Artiodactyla; family Bovidae; genus Cephalophus; species Cephalophus harveyi. The sequence goes on along the minus strand of SJYT01044581.1, from coordinate 116,391 downwards.
AGGTGAGTTCCTTTTTTCCCCACATCCTCTCCAGCATTTGTTTGTAGATTTCTTGAAGACAGACATTTCAATTGGTGTAAGGTGATACCTTAATTAGTAATGTTGAGCATCTTTTCATGTGTCTCTCGGCCATCTGCATGTCTTCTTTGGAGAGATGTCTCTTTAGGCCTTCTGTGCTCTAATGACCTAAAGTTCTGCATGATACTTCCAGGCTAGGGGAAGGGCCAAACTTCCTTTGCCTCTAAAGCTTGTGAATCAAAATATGCACATTGAGGGGAAACATCTTATTATGTCTCATCAGAAACTGAAGGACACTCTTTATTTGATCTTCCACATTATAGGGATTGTAGAAAACTTGAAAGTAGAAAGGATGGTGGCTGGTTGGACAACTGTTTACTCTGGAAAAACTGAGATGTAACCTCAATGTTTTGGGCAAGGCTTTTACACAAACTGGAAAGGACTCTGGTCTTTCTCAAATAGAATGAAACACCATCTGAATTCTCTCTTGGTCTTTTCAAGTGTTGAGTTTCTTCCTGATTTTAAGAGATGGCTCCCCAGGGGAAAAACACCAACAGTGGCAAACATCTCTTTATGGAGGTCAAGCAACAAAATAAACTCTTGATTGCCCAACGCATCCCTGTGCTGTTTTTTTTTTTTTTTTTCCCCATAGTTGAGTTTTTTCAAAAACTTTAAGAGGTATTTCCTGTTTACTACATGGTAGAAAAACAGGCTGTGGACAACTCACCCCAAGCCCAGATACCAGAGAATTCCAAAGTGCTTGTCATTTGCGTATTAGTTACATTATCAGATTTGACTTCCAGTGAGTGTTAACTAAGCAAGTGGTCACCATTTACAGGAAAACAGAATGACTGATTTAGAAAAGAAAAAAATTTTTTTCCAGTATCATGTAAAAATTATATTTTTTCCCCAAACTCATAATGAGGCCTCCTGGTTTGAATATTTCTGAGGAAGGAGAACAAAAGAAGTTTGCTTTGGTATTTACATTATCTCGGGGTGGAAGAAAAGGCTACAACCAAGACTTTGATGTTTCTGAGGAGGACGGGAGATGATTTGATATTTATCCCTTCTTAGTATGTGAATTTATACCAGATGGTCCATTTAAAATAGTTCCCATTGTAAACCACTTTGCATTAAGCAGGCGGACCAGAAAGCTCTCATTTCCTCTCTGGCGATAGCTGGTGTGAGACCAGCCTCCTAGGAGTGGCAGCACTGCCACATCTGTGCCTGCTGCCAGGCTACAGGAACTTGCCTACCCTGCCACCCGCTCATGCCAGATGGCCCAGAGTAACTCCAGTAAGAGAAGTCCTGGCCAGTGACTCCCGTCGGGGTCACAGCCTCTCTCCTCTCTCTGGGAATGGTGGATGCGAACAGTATTTTCTTGATGTGTTTCATTTATTCCTGGGAGGATTGTGGAAGATGTCACAGAAGATTCAAGGAGTAGATGAGTCAGGCTGGGCTAGGTGTTATAACAAGCATCCTCAGGATACAGTGCTAGGATTTGGAGACACAAAGTAAAGAGAACAAAGTCCTTCTTCTCACAGAGCTTCCATTTCAGTGCCACTTTCAGGGTTACACTGAACCTCTAAAGTGAATAATCCTTTCCATCAAAGAACAGTTCTGGACTCTTTCTACATCAGTGTCATTCTCTGTAAGGAATGGGCCTGGATGAATGGATGCTATTTACATATAGAAACAAAGGGAAAGAGAAGCAGAGAATTCAGGTAATTCCGTTTCCTGCCCACTAGAGGAAATGCCTTCCAGTTCCTCTCACTTGAGTCTCCTTCAAACATCTCAGCCTCTCCTGTGGTTTTCAATTCTTGCTGCACATTAAAGTCACTGTGTGTGTGTGTATGTACACTCAGGCAGATCCAACCTTTTGTGACCCCATGAACTATAGCCCACCAGGCTCCTCTGTCCATGGAATTTTCCAGGCAAGAATACTGGAAAGGGTTGTCATTTCTTCCTCCTGGGAATCTTCCAGACCCAGGGATTGAATCTATGTCTCTTGAGTCTCCCGCATTGGCAGGCAGATTCTTTACCACTGCACCACCTGGGAAGCCCTGTTAAAGTCACTCTTCCTCCTCAAGCACCATCCACCACCACCTCATCAAAACCTACTACTCTGGGAACTTCCCTGGCGGTCCTGTGCTGTCCTGTGCTAAGCCGTTCAGTCGTACCTGACTCTTTGCAACCCATGGACTGTAGCCCACCAGTCTTCTCTGTCCATGGAATTTTCCTGGCAAGAATACTGGAGTGGGTTGCCATTTCCTTCTCCAGGGGATCTTCCCAACCCAGGGACTGAACCCATGTCTCTTATGTCTTCATTGGCAAGTTGATTCTTTACCACTCGTGCCACATGGGAAGCCCTGTGGGAGGCAGGGTATACAGTAACTCTGTATTTTCCACAAATCTTTTTATGAGCCTAAAACTGCTCTGAAAAATAAGGTCTGTGGATTTTCCAAAAGCCAATCATTTTTTTTCTTCCCAGAAAAAAATCAGTGATTCATAATTCAAAGACTCATCATGGAGACTGCCTCTTAAGCAAGTTTTGCCATCTCCTCTTTTCCCTCTTGAGGATAAAAATCAAGGTTGATATTCAGACCACTAGGTAAATAATATTTCTGGATTAAAGTATGACCCTAAGAAGTTATTTAACTAGCATTTCTTCTGAAATGTTAGTCCTGGACAACTGAGAATGCTGCCCTTTTGATAGTGCTCATTGGAAAGGAGAGGCTAATTTCACAGCCCATCTTTTAAGGACAGCCCATGGCGGGAAAAATAGTGCCTGGCATGAGTGTTACAAAGAAGGCCGTGTTCCTCTACAGGGCATTTCCCCAAGCAGCTGGGCAGAGTCCTACAGACTTACTCTATGGTGAAAAACTTAAGTGTTTGGCATCCAAAAGTGATGTCATACCCACCTAACTTTTGGTAAATGTGGATTTAGTTAGATCGGTTGTGTTTCAAGACTAAGGGGAAAACTGGAGGTTAAAGTTGTTTCCTTCTGATCACACCCTGGTACGCACAGACAGAAATCAAATAGAAAAACCAGCTGTCATCAAGTAGTGAAAATATTGGGATAAAAAATAGACTGTGAGGCATTGCAAAGATATTCTACAAGACTGAATTAGCTGCAGTCAGCCACTGGGGGTCTGATGAATGCCTACGAGCATTTCTCTCTTCTGCTCTCTTCTGAGTATTCCTGCCCTCACTGAGGTTAACTCAGGATCAAAGAATCTTTGAATCCACCCGAATGTTCAAGAACAGCCTGCCCTTGCATGGCCTGAGTGACCCCCATAGCCCCCGCACACTCAGCCACTCGTGTGTGCCGACTCAGAGCCACGCGAGACCGAGAATTCTGACAACCACACACACATACACTATATATATATATATATTTCCTCGTCTTATTCTTTAAAGTTTGAAGGCTTTCAACTTTTTGGGTATGTTTCAGAGATAGAATCTTCATAATATAGGTACAGGTAGCAAGTAATTTAATAGTAAACCACTTAAAAATTTATTAATGAGAAATATTAAATGAATGGGTTTCCCTGGAGGCTCATATGGTAAAGAATTTTCCTGCAATGCGGGAGCCCCAAGTTTGATCCCTGGGTTGGTAAGATGCCCTGGAGAAGAGGCATCCTTCTCAAAATTCTCCAAGCCAGGCTTCAACAGTACATGAGCCATGAACTTCCAGATGTTCAAGCTGGATTTAGGAAAGGCAGAGAAACCAGAGATCAAATTGCCAACATCCACTGGATCATCCAAAAAGCAAGAGAGTTCCAGAAAAACATCTACTTCTGCTTTATTGATTGCACCAAAGCCTTTGACTGTTTGGATCACAACAAACTGTGGAAAATTCTTCAAGAGATAGGAATACTAGACCACCTGAGACTTACCTGCCTCCTGAGAAATCTGTATGCAGCTCAAGAAGCAATAGTAATAACTGGACATGGAACAACAGACTGCTTCCAAATTGGGAAAGGAACATGTCAAGGCTATATATTGTCACCCTGCTTATTTAACTTATATGCAGAGTACATCATGCGAAATACCAGGCTGGATGAAGCACAAGCTGGGATCAAGATTGCCGGGAGAAATATCAATAGCCTCAGATATACAGATGACACCGCCCTTATGGCAGAAAGTGAAGAAGATCTAAAGAGCCTCTTGATTAAAGTGAAAGAGAAGAGTGAAAAAGCTGGCTTAAAACTCAACATTCAAAAAAAAACTAAGAACATGGCATCTGGTCCCATCACTTCATGGCAAATAGATGGGGAAATAACGGAAACAGTGACAGACTTTATTTTCTTGGGCTCCAAAATCACTGCAGATGGTGACTGTAGCCATGAAATTAAAAGACGCTTGCTCCTTGGAAGAAAAGCTATGACCAACCTAGACAGCATATTAAAAAGCATTTTACTTTGCCAACAAAGGGCCATCTAGTCAAAGCTATGGATGTGAGAGTTGGACTATAAAGAAAGCTGAGCACCGAAGAATTGATGCTGTTGAACTGTGGTGTTGGAGAAGACCCTTGAGAGTCCCTTGGACTGCAAGGAGATCCAACCTGTCCATCCTAAAGGAGAGATCAGTCCTGAATATTCATTGGAAAGACTGATGCTGAAGCTGAAACTCCAATACTTTGGCCACCCGATGCGAAGAACTGATTCATTTGAAAAGACCTTGATGTTGGGAAAGATTGAAGGCAGGAGAATAGGATGACAGAGGATGAGATGGTTGGATGGCATCACTGACTTGATGGGCAAGAGTTTGAACAAGCTCTAGGAGTTGGTGATGGACAGGGAAGCCTGGCGTGCTGCGTGCTGCAGTCCATGCAAAGAGTTGGACACGACTAAGCAACTGAACTGAACTGAACCCACTCCAATATTCTTGCCTGGAGAATCCCATGGAGAGGAATAAATGAATAATACTGTTCATTTTAGGAAGCCTTATCAGTGCCAGCCATGGTGCTTGGTGTTGGGACAAATCAGAGATGACACAGATGCAGATCAACATGCAGAGACTTGAGGCCCAGGCGGGTAATGGGGTGTATTCCCAAGTAACAATCATGTGAGGCAGACAGTGGTAAATGCCATGAGAGAATCTCAAATGACAAACAGCAGGAGCGTGGGGCAGTGGGCCTTACTCCCAGCTGAGGGAATGGAGAAGGTGGTATTAGTGATATTAGACATTGGTCTGGGAGGCCAGGATTGGGTCTGCAGACAGGGAGCATCCTAGATGCCATTTTATCAAACACTTCAGGAGAGGAGAGCCTGCTTTTAAGAGCAGGAGGGGAAGAGGGGCTGGGGTGGGGCAGAGAGGAAAATCAGGACTATCCAAAGCCCAAAGGTATTTTGCCCTGAGCGGGCACCACAGACATGGAGGTGACAGGGGCACGTCCAGGAGGAGTTGTGGGGGAACATAGGAAGGAGATGGGAAGAGTGGGGAATAGGTGGTCTCTGGCCAGAAGTAGAATTTTGTTTTTTCCTTTTATTTTCCTTCAAGTTAGAAGTGTTCAGATTTCTGTCCATGTGTGCAGGATGAGGTGAAGAAATGGGAAGGGAAGGGATTAGAAACATGAGGAGAGGTGGGGAAGGGTGTGAGGAATGGTCAAACATTTGGACAAGAATGCTCACAGCAGCTGTATGTGAAAGAGCCCCAAACCGGAAAACCTAATGCCCATCTACGGGGGAGTGGTTAGGGAGATTGCAGCAGATATTCAGACAATGGAATGCTACCCAGCAAAGGAAAAAATAAAATGCTGGCATTTTATGAACAACATAGATTAATCTCACAGATACAGTGCTGAGTCTGAGAAGCACAAAATTGAAATAGTACAGATGCCAAAGAGTTCCTATTGTGTGACTGCATTTAGAGAGAGCTCAGAATTAGGTGTAACTAGTCTATGGTGGCGGAGAAGGCAATGGCACCCCACTCCAGTACTCTTGCCTGGAAAATCCCATGGGCAGAGGAGCCTGGTGGGCTGCAGTCCATGGGGTCGCTAAGAGTCAGACACGACTGAGTGAGTTCACTTTCACTTTTCACTTTCATGCATTGGAGAAGGAAATGGCAACCCACTCCAGTGTTCCTGCCTGGAGAATCCCAGGGACGGGAGAGCCTGGTGGGCTGCCGTCTATGGGGCCTCACAGAGTCGGACACGACTGAAGCGACTTAGCAGCAGCAGCAGTCTATGGTGGACAGAGGTAGGATGGTGGTTACCCTTGAGGTGGATAATAGTTGGAAGGGGCCACAAAGGAGCCAGTGGGTGTGAGACTGAAAATGTTCCTTATCTTGACTCGGTGGGGGTATACATGTGTGTGCCTGTGGACAATTATGGTGAGCTACAAGTAAGACTTGTGCACTTGACGTAGTTTATTCCTCAATAGGGAAAGAGAGACACGAGATTGGGGGCAAAGAGGTGAATGAGATAAAGCTAGGAGGAGACTGGGAGGGTGTAAGGACAGGGATTGTAAGGTAGAGTGAAGTCCAATTGCTCTGTTGCGTCTAACTTCTTCATTCATCTAGGTATGAGCAGGTAATGCCTCACCTGGAGTGGTGGGGATGATGGAGATGGAAAGACAGGGACAGCTTCTGCAAGGGCATGGTCTACAAAAACTGGCAACTGAGTACAGGACTTGGAGGGCATCTGAAGAAGAGGAGGGAGTCTCAGTGCTCCCAAGGCCTAGAACCTAGATGTGTGCCCTACATCACTGTGTCTGGTAGAAAGACATTGACCCACCTACTGGGCAGTTATCCCAGTGATGGAACATGACCATACATCTAATTCATGGGCTCCATCCTGTCCAGTATCAACCTTGATTTAGCTGGTTCTAGCTGAGTCATCAGGAGCCTTCAGAGGATAAACAAACATGTCAGGGAATACTGTTAGCTTAGTTGAGCAGCAGCTCTCATCTTGTCCTGGGTAAGACTGAGTAGGGGTGGGGCTTGGAGTTGTCCCCCAAATCTATTAAATGTAGTCGCTTGCAATGCAGCTGATGCTGGTGTGAATTAAGGGGCCCTGAGTACGGCTTCATAATGCACACACAACAGAGAGCCTGTGCCTACCGATACCAACTGGGGAAGCCAGTTCAGAAGCCCTGGGCAGAAAGCAAAGGGAAGGAAAATCAGCGAACCCACTGTGCATGCAAAGCTTCCCTTCCCCTGGGCAGCATCAGAAAAACCCGGGAAGCACAGTGTGCTTGGCCCTGCTCCACCAGTGGTCTCACATCCTTCCTAAAGCCCCTGGAGTTCCACACGGATGGAGTCCTTTCTTTAGGCGACAATGAGATTCAGAAATCCCATCCACCTGGGCAAGTTTGGGAAACAGGGCCATCAGGGATGCTGAGAACTGGGGCAGAGATGTTGCTCAGCTGGCATCTCCTGGACCCTGACTCTCCCTTCTCCTCCTGGATGAAGATGTGGTTTTACTGGTGTTAAGTCCACGTCAGATACAGGAGAGCTTGATGCTTGTGAGTGCTGAGTGCTCAGTCGTTCTGTTGTGTCCGACACTTTGCATCTGCATGGACTGTAGCCCACCAGGCTCCTCTGTCCATGGGATTTCCCAGGCAAGAATACTGGAACAGGTTGCCATTTCCTTCTCCAGGCTGATGCTTGTGATCAACCCCACAAATGCAAGTTCATTGGTTGTTACTGTAAGTTCTTCCTGGAGAGGGGTGAGCCTAAGGCTAACAGTGGCTGAGCAAGGCTTGGGCCCTTTCCTGAACTCTGGCAGAGCCCCATCTGCAGTGGTGCCTGTAAGAGAACTCAGGAGCAAAGGAGAAACCTCGTCCAGACAGGCCACACTTGCTCCTGCCTGGGGTGACCATTTCCCTGTCCTTTCGCTCTGTATCTTGCCTAAATAAACAGGATTGTCCCACGAACATGTGCACGCAACACGCAACAGTGTGTGAGAGCCCTTCAGGGAGCGTGTAACCCACTAAACCAGTGCTGTCACTGTGATTGCATCACAGGCTGTGGAAAGAGGTGGGCACAAAGGGATATGGGGGACTCAGGGAACCTAAAAAGCAGGAGATCCCCATTGACCTTCCGAGAATGCATGGCTTAAAATACATACCACCTGATGTGGGCCCCAAGGGGCCCACATAATATAATACCACTCCAGGCCAAGGGGGTGGTACTGAAAAGAGGTCCAGAGAACTGATGGGGGTGAGGAGAGAGAAAGGAACACAGGAGGGGAGGAGACAGGCAAGGAGAGGGGTCAGCAAGGGCAGTCAGAGAAGGAGGACAGCGTGATAAAAGGGCGCTGGATCGGGGGTCTTAGAGGAAGCAGCTTAAACTCAGGATGAGAGAGAAAGGAAAGTATTCTCCCCCCAAAAGAGTTGGTAGGTACAAAGGCGCAGGGGTGGGCAAGTGGACAGTGTTCAGGCAGAGAAGGAGCAGAACTTTGTGCGCTGGGAGTCAGCTGTGCCTGGCAGAGTCCACCTGCCGCTTCATGTGTTAGGCAGGCAGCAGTCAGCAGGGTAATCAGGTGTTTTATATTCACACACATCTCTCTATATATAATTCACATGTAATTTTATATATGAATATAGGAGGCTGTGGGCTAAGTAGAAGGTGGGAGGATTAAGAATATATTTTTAAAGGAATAGAAACATATAACACAGCATGAACTCAATGGACATGAGTTTGAGCAAACTCAGGGAGATGGTGAAGGACAGCCTGGTGTACTGAAGTCCGTGGGGTTGCAAAGAGCTGGACACGACTGAGCGACTGAACAACAACATACGACAGAGATGCCTGCAAAGTCAGTATTACACATCTCGTTAATGTAGCAACAGGTAAGAAAAGGCAGCTCTCAGCGGTGCTCCCAGTCACTGTGCTGCAGGGGTGACCTCAGTCCCCTCCTTCAGCCCCCTCAAAGTCTCAGAGCAGCCCCGTTGTCACGGAGGCTGGGCTGTGCCACAGGCATATCTGGTTCAAGCTCGGCTCTGCCACTCTCCAGCCATGGGACCGCTGGCATATTACTTGCTCTTCCTGAGCCTCAGATTTCTCATCTGTAAGTGGGAATATCATAATATAATCAATCTCAGAGGATTGTTGTAAGTTTTATTGAATCTGGAGGAACCAAGTCCAGTGTCGGAGAGCCCTCAGCAAATGTTAGCTTCTTTTATTATCAAACATTACAATTTAGAGGAGGTGACAGTGTTCCCTGCCTCAGCCACATGAGTGCTAAGATGTGTGGCTTACGAGGCCCTGTGGTTGAGAGTAGTTGCCCACCCAATATCTAGTCTCCCCTTCTTCCTTAGCAATTGAACCTTTATTTTGTTCAACATAGATTAAACACACACACACACATACCAATTATGCTTGCTTCCCCTGCACCTAGGGCCCATGCTGTCCTGACCAAAGAGATGTAAGCACTAGGTATTCCCTCTATGAAGCTCTTTAAATGAGTTGACTGAGAAAACACACACCACTTTGCCCTTCCTAATCTTCCTCCTTCTTCCTACCTAAAATGTAGATGTGATGGCTAAAGCTTCAGCAGCCTGGTTGAACCATGTGGTGACCCAAGGATGGAAACCTTGAACTAAGGCTGGACAGAGAGACAAGGAGCAGAAGGGTCCCAGACAATGATGTGTGTGTGTGTGTGTGTTAGTCACTCAGTCGTGTCTGACTCTTTGTGACCCCATGCTCTGTAGCCCACCAGACTCCTCTGGGCATGGGATTCTCCAGGCAAAAATACTGGAGTAGGTTGCCATTTCCTTCTCCCCCAGACAATGATAGAGCAGCATGATAGTTTTAAGCTGTCTATCTCTTAACTCTCATTGCATGATAAACATATCTCATACATGATAAACTTGATAAACACCTATACTGTTTGAGTACTGTATGTATGATACTCACCACTAATGACATTTCCCCAGTCGTGTCTGACTCTTTGTGACCCCATGGACCGTAGCCTATCAGGCTTCTCCATCCATGGGATTTTTCAGGCAAGAGTACTGGAGTGGGTTACCATTTCATTCTCCAGGGGATCTTCCCGACCCAGGGGTCGAACCCAGGTCTCCTGCATTGTAGGCAGATGCTTTACCCTCTGAGCCACCAGGGAAGCCCTCATTACATGACAAACATATCTCATACACGATAAACTTGATAAACGCCTATACCGTTTGAGTACTGTATGTATGATACTCACCACTAATGACATTTCCCCATGACTAAAAAATAGAATTAGGGGCTGGAGCTGGCTGGATGCTGAGAACCCTGGGTAGGCAACTGGTTTCTTCCATGCCCTTGCCGCTCTCTCTTTCTCTCTCTTATACTAGTACACACTTGCAGTGGGCTGAAGGTCCATGTCCCAATCTCCAGCAACTGTGAATGGTACCTTATTCAGAAAAAGAGGTTTCTACAGATGTAATTAAATTAAAGTTCTTAAGATGAGGTGATGATCCTGGATTATCTGGATAGGACCTCAGTCCAGTGACAAGTGTCCTTACAAGAGACACACGGAAGAGAAGACAGACGAGGACACAATGTGACCACCAAGGCAGAGGTTGGAGTGATGCAGCCAGGAGTCAAGGAAAGCCGGGAGAGGCACAATAGACTGCTTCCTGGAGCCTCCAGAGGGAGTGTGGCCCTGCCGATGCCTTGATGTGGGGCCTCTGTGTTTCTCTCCAGAACCACAAGAGAATACATTTCTGTTGTTTTAACCAATCCGGTTCATGGTAATTTGTTATGGCAGCCACAAGAAACTCATACATACCCACTGGCACACTACACCCAGGCTTATATCATGTAGAGTGGGAACTTTGAGCCCTTTGCAGTTCTTCAATAAATTCTTCTTGAACTAAATAGGCATTGGAAACATGAAAGCCTGGCTGCTCTTCCCTCCTCAGGGAGGAAGGAGCAGGCCTACAGCTCTGACATTCCCTGCATACTGTCCTGCACAGACTCTGTAAACAGCTGTATTCCAGTGGCAGCTGTGACCCAATGGTACACTGAAGAGGAAAACCGTTTGTACCATCTGGAGGACGCAGCCTGATCCTCTTTGCTCTGAAACATCTCTGAGTTTAGAAATCTAAACACATATTCCAGTTTGTCAAGCTTCCTGAAGGACTGGGATCTATTACATGGTTGCATAATATAGTTAAATGACCGCACTGCCCTGGCCTCCCTCCACCCCCATGTCGGGACCAAGGTTAGGAGAGGAAGTAGGCTGGAGAAGACGGGCCAGAGGATGGGAACCAGAAGGGCAGGAAGCATGGGCAAGCACACTCAAGATTCTAGAACCTTCCAACGGGCTGTGGAAGGAAAAGCTGTTGTACTGCCCGCTACTTTTGTCAGAACTGGAAAGCAACATAGGCTGGTGGTGATGTGCACGGTGACAGTCTTGAATTTGAAATGAGGTTCTTCCTCTAAGCTGCTGTGTATCCTGGACCAATCTGATCTGTAAGATTTGTCTTAACTGTCCATAAACTGGGGCTAGTAACTACATTTTCCTCTTTGAGTTGGTTGTGAGGATTAAGGGAGATAAAATGCATGGAAAGTGCTTTGGGCAGTACTTGGTGCTAGATAAGAATGTGTTCACAGAAACACCAAGTGTTTCAGAATCCATGATAATCAAAAATGCTAGGCTTCTCCCAGTCACAGAAGTTCATCAGCAAGGCATTCATTTCCTGTGGGTAAAGTGTCCAACCACAATTTTTCAAGGACTTCCCTTTGCATTTTTTGTTGTTGTTGTTTGTTTTTATTTACTTATGTATTTTTATGGCTACACTGTACAGCAAATGGGATCTTAACTCCCTGAGCAAGGATCGAATCCTCACCCCATGCAGTGGAAGTGCGGAGTCTTAACCACTGGACCGCCAGGGAAGTCCCTCTTTTTTTGTTGTTAAACAGTGTTGGCCCAAGCCTCATACCACAAAATTCCTCCATCCCTATTCATGCCTGCAATTCCATTGCTAAAAGCTTTATTCCTATCGAATCCAGAGAGGTCAGCAAACTATTAAAAGCTAGAGAGTAAATATGCTAGGCTCTGTGGGTTACATGTGGTCTCTGTCACATATTCTTCCTTTTTTATTTTTAACTTGAGAGGACTACAGAATTTGGATTTGGCCCAAGGGCCGTGATTTGCCAAATCCCGCTAGATGAAGATTTGAAGAGCCTCGAAGTTTTCTGATGAGGTTAGTCATTAGATAAAGAAAGAGGTTTTCTGTCTTCTCTCCCTTTAGCAGGAGAGGAGGAGATGGCAATGGTGGCCCCCAAGGGGAAGGACTCATTGAAGGGATTAACTGACTAAAGGACATAAAGCAGACCTTGAAGACAGAGCAGATGCTGGCACTGCCTGATTTTGCCCGAGGCAGGCCTGTTTCAGAGTTTGCAGCCATCAGTGAAGAACAGGTGAGAACCAGACTAACATCTGCGCTTCAATATGGCTCGCATCCCACACTAAAAAGTGCTGTCATTTTCTAGCAATCTAACCTAGTAAATGCTCAGAAGTTAAAATGCCAAAACCTGATTTCGTAAGTAATCCACTCCTGTTGATAGGTTCTCCTCATTCTATGACCTTTCATTTGAAGCAGCAGAAGACAGGGCTACAATTTTAACTCTGACAGCAACAAAGAAACCCCCTGGATGATAGAATGAGATCACAGATGCAATCTGCAGGGCCAGAATACTCCCATCTGTGCTTGGTGGAAAACTGGCTTGTGAAGATGCTGACCACTGGGCCAGGATCTAATGGATATGACTACACACAGAAAAGAAGAATGTTGAAGATTAAGTAAATTGAGCCTGGAAGGAATGTAAACTAGTCTTCGATCAAAAGAGAAAGTAGGATAGATCAAGTTTTTCTTTATCCAAAAATGACCCAAAAAATTTATAAACATGCTCAACAAGGTTTGGAATGACAATTCTTAATGGTTTCTGCTGAGGTGGGTATTTCAAGGGATCTTTGCTTCCTACTAAAAGTTTATTTTTTCCCTGAGTTTCTGTGTATACCCAATGTATTAGTATGATTCTCTGGGGAAAAAGAACCAATGATACATATTGGTTTTGTTTGGTTCTGTTTTATATATACATACATACATATATATGAGAGAGATGGATTGATTGTAAGGAATTAGCTTATACAATTGTGGGGGCTGGCAAGTCTAAAATCTATAAGGTAGACCACAGGCTGGAAACACCAGGAAGAGTTCATATTGCATCTGAAGTTCAAACGCAATATACAGGTAGAATTCATCCTTGGGAAACATTAGCATTTCTCTCTTAAGGCCTTCAGCTGATTGGGTGAGGCTCATACACATTATGGAGGATAATCTAATTTACTGATTTAAATGTTAATCTCATCTAAAAAATACATTCACAGCAACATCTAGATTGGTCTTTGACCAAATAGCTGGATACCATGGCCTCAGTTCAGTTCAGTTCAGTTCAGTTGCTCAGTTGTGTCTGACTCTTTGCGACCCCATTAATCGCAGCACGCCAGGCCTCCCTGTCCATCACCAACTCCCAGGGTTCACTCAGACTCACGCCCATCGAGTCAGTGATGCCATCCAGCCATCTCATTCTCTGTCGTCCCCTTCTCCTGCCCCCAATCCCTCCCAGCATCAGAATCTTTTACAATGAGTCAACTCTTCGCATGAGGTGGCCAAAGTACTGGAGTTTCAGCTTTAGCATCATTCCTTCCAAAGAAATCCCAGGGTTGATCTCCTTCAGAATGGACTGATTGGATCTCCTTGCAGTCCAAGGGACTCTCAAGAGTCTTCTCCAACACCACAGTTCAAAAGCATCAATTCTTCAGTGCTCAGCCTTCTTCACAGTCCAACTCTCACATCCATACATGACCACAGGAAAAACCATAGCCTTGACTAGACAGACCTTAGTCGGCAAAGTAATGTCTCTCTCTGCTTTTGAATATGCTATCTAGGTTGGTCCTAAGTTTTCTTCCAAGGAGTAAGCGTCTTTCAATTTCATGGCTGCAGTCATCATCTGCAGTGATTTTGGAGCCCCCCAAAAATAAAGTCTGACACTGTTTCCACTGTTTCCCCGTCTATTTCCCATGGAGTAATGGGACCTGATGCCATGATCTTAGCTTTCTGAATGTTGAGCTTTAAGCCAACTTTTTCACTCTCCTCTTTCACTTTCATCAGGAGGCTTTCATTTTAGTTCCTCTTCACTTTCTGCCATAAGGGTGGTGTCATCTGCATATCTGAGGTTATTGATATTTCTCCTGGCAATCTTGATTCCCGCTTGTGCTTCCTCCAGCCCAACATTTCTCATGATGTACTCTGCATAGAAGTTAAATAAGCAGGGTGACAATATACAGCCTTGACGTACTCCGTTTCCTATTTGGAACCAGTCTGTTGTTCCATGTCCAGTTCTAACTGTTGCTTCCTGACCTGCATACAGATTTCTTAAGATGCAGGTCAGGTTGTCTGGTATTCTCATCTCTCT
>SJYT01044581.1:82854-101756 GCA_006410635.1 Cephalophus harveyi | reverse complement strand
GTGGTATGTACATATATATAGTGGAATAGTATTCACCCATTAAAGAGAATGAAATTTTGCCAATTACAACAACATGGATAGAACTTGAGGGCATTATGCTAAGTTAAGTAAGCCAGACAGAGAAAGACAAATATTATGTGATCTCATTTATAATTGGAAAGTAAAATAACAAAAATGAAAACTATAATAAAAAAACAAGTTCTTAGAGAACAGACTGATATTTGACATTGGTGGTGGGTGGAAGGTGACGTGAGAGAAATGGATGAATGGATTAAAATGGACAAACTTGTAGTATCAGATTAGTAAGTCATGGGAATGTGATATACATCATGGTGACTATAGTTAATAATACTGCTGCTGCTAAGTCACTTCAGTCGTGTCCGACTCTGTGCGACCCAATAGGCAGAAGCCCACCAGATTCCCCCATCCCTGGGATTCTCCAGGCAAGAACACTGGAGTGGGTTGCCATTTCCTTCTCCAATGCATGAAAGTGAAAAGTGAAAGGGAAGTCGCTCAGTCGTGTCCGACTCTGCGCGACCCCATGGACTGTAGCCTACCAGGCTCTTCCATCCATGGAATTTTCCAGGCAAGAGTACTGGAGTAGAGATGAGTGTAATTGTGCGGTAGTTTGAGCATTCTTTGGCATTGCCTTTCTTTGGGATTGGAATAAAAACTGACCTTTTCCAGTCCTGTGGCCACTGCTGAGTTTTCCAAATTTGCTGGCATATTGAGTGCAGCACTTTCACAGCATCATCTTCCAGGATTTGAAATAGCTCTACTGGAATTCCATCACCTCCACTAGCTTTGTTCGTAGTGATGCTTTCTAAGGCCCACTTGACTTCACATTCCAGCATGTCTGGCTCCAGATGAATGATAACACCATTGTGATTATTCAGATCATGAAGATCTTTTTTGTACAGTTCCTCTGCGTATTCTTGCCACCTCTTTTTAATGTCTTCTGCTTCTGTTAGGTTCATACCATTTCTGTCCTTTATCGAGCCCATCCTTGCATGAAATGTTCCCTTGGTATCTCTAATTTTCTTGAAGAGATCTCTAGTCTTTCCCATTCTGTTCTTTTCCTCTATTTCTTTGCATTGATCGCTGAAGAAGGCTTTCTTATCTCTTGCTATTCTTTGAAACTCTGCATTCAGATGCTTATATCTTTCCTTTTCTCCTTTGCTTTTTGCTTCTCTTTTTTTCACAGCTATTTGTAAGTCCTCCCCAGACAGCCATTTTGCTTTTTTGCATTTCTTTTCCATGGGGATGGTCTTGATCCCTGTCTCCTGTACAGAGTCACGAACCTCATTCCATAGTTCATCAGGCACTCTATCTATCAGATCTAGGCCCTTAAATCTATTCCTCACTTCCACTGTATAATCATAAGGGATTTGATTTAGGTCATACCTGAACCATGGTCTAGCCAAGTTGAAAACATACAATTAACCATTATACCCTGAAATAGTAGTATGGGTTTTCAGTCCCCCCCCACCCTTTTTTTTTTGAGAGAAAAGCTTTCTCAGAAACCTCCTTGGAAGTCCTCATTTGCTTCACTGGATAGGCCTCTCATGTGACCACCTTGAGCTGCAAGGGAGGCTGGAAACACTGCTACTCCAAACAGAACTAGGTTTCTGTTAGCAAGAAAAAAGGAGATGAGACTATCAAGTGGGCAACTTACAGTATCTGCCACAAGGATAGTGTACAATTACTTTTATCTGGATTTTAAAAGATATTTCTTTTTAAAAATTAATTTTTATTAGAGTATAGTTGATTTACAATTTTGTATTAGATTCTGTTGTATAGCAAAGTGAACCAGTTTTACATATACATATATCCTGGGGCTGTCCCAGGTGGCACAGTGGTAAAGGATACGCTTGCCAATGTAGGAGATGTAAGAGATGCAATTTCAATCCCTGGGTCAGGAAGATCCCCTGGAGAAAGGGATGGCTACCCACTGCAGTATTCTTGTCTAAAGAATTCCGGGGACAGAGAAGCGTGATGGGCTACAGTCCATGGGGTCACCAAGAGTCAGACACAACTGAGCACACTCACATATGCACACACTCTCACACACACACATACCTACTCTTTTTTAAGATGCTATTTCCATTTAGGTCATTACAGAGTACTGAATAGAGTTCCCTGTGCTGTACAGAACGTTCTTGCAAGTTATCTATCTTCTATATAGTAGTGTGTATCTATCAATCCCAATATACATCTGTGACTCTATCTCTGTCTTGTAAATAGGTTCATTTGTAATTTTTAGATTTCACATATAAGTGAAATCATATATTTCTCTTTGACTTCAGTTAGTATAAGAAGTATTTTTTAAGTTTCACATTTTGCCATTTGTTTAATAAATATTATGTCTTCTATAGGATAAGTCTGAGATACCACATTGACTACTACAGTGTACTTGCTCTTAAGAAAATTAAATCTGTAGTGGTTTCCAAGAATAAACCACTATTATGGGAGAGATGTGATGGAGGAGGGTACCCAATTAATTCTTTAGAAAGAAGAGGGTGGGAAAATGGGACAGTTTCAAAGAGGAGGTGGAAGGAGAATAAAGTCTTAAAGGATGACTGAGAGTTGGCTCTGGGGATGATGAGGCAAAGGAAGAGAATAAGCAAAGGCCTGTGGTGGGAAGGCAGGTTATGTGAATCAGTCAGGGTCTCTGCAGGAGAGCAGACACCTCTTCAAGTACTTACAACAGAGGAAATTTAAGGCAAGGGACTGGCTGTATGGTAGAGAGAGATACTGAGAGCTAAGCATGGGATGATGAGTCCATGCAGAAAATGGCATCAGCAAGAAGCCATGATCACCTCAGATGGTAAAGAGTCTGAATGCAGTGCATGAGACCCAGGTCCAATCCCTTGGTTGGGAAGATCCCCTGAAGAAGGGAATGGCAACCCACTCCAGTATTCTTGCCTGGAGAATCCCATGGACAGAGGAGCCTGACGGGCTACAGTCCATGGCATCGCAAAGAGTTGGATACGACTGAGCAACTAACACTAAACTAGAGGGAAAAAGAAGGAACCAGAAGCTGAATCACACTGGGCCTATTTGGTAAGGGCCAGAACTACAGAAGACACATAGTTACTGCTGTGGAAGCCACCGAGGCAACAAGGAGAGAGATACCCTCTCCCTTCTTGCTAAGCTCCCTGCTTCACCAGTGCCTCCCTCTGGCCTAACCCAGCCAGCTGGCCATCTGAAGCAATGTGGCCTGCAAGTGTCAGCCATGGTGGATAAAAACAGAGCAAGGGGAGGGTGAGCTTGGATTCCCAAGTGAAGCAAGGGACCAGAGATGCATCTTTGGGAATCTACAAGTTTCACTAATGTGCAATAGTGATAGTCGACATTTATAAGCATTTACCAAATGCTAGGAAGCGTGCTAAGTGTTTTATATGTATATGTACTTGGTATAGGTTAGGTACATAAAGAGGAATGGCAGGAGTTGATGCTGCAATATGGAATTAACAGCAAGGGTCACACCACTAAGGGCTTATATACCATATCAAGATTTTTAAATTTAGTCCTGAAGGCACTGGGGAATCAATGAAGCTTTGAAGCGGAAGAATGATATGATTCAGTTTGTATTTTTGAAAGATCATTTCATGACCATGTCTAAGTTCTGATCATCAATAATTCATCAAAGTAAATAATGGAGATGTGACTAAAGAGACTTGGGAGTGTGACCAGTTTCTCTTCCTGCTTTTTCTGTTCATCTGCTTGGAGCAGACAGCATCACTTCTGAACACTTGTGTCATCTGTTGATATGCTGGAACTTCGTTTACTTTAGCTCAGCAAAACTGGAGCAGTAGACCTTTTAAAAGAAAAATATTTATTACTAATCTATACAATAGCTATGGCAGTTAATGTATTAGTGTATTACTCACTTCACTAACACACTTCCGGAGGAATCTACATCCTAGTAATGTTCTAGAGATAGTCTTTCTCTATCTACTAGTCCCTTCAAGTGTATGTGGTACTTATGATTTGGTTTTCAACTTTTAAAATAAATCAGTGTCGTTTGTCATTGGGTGTGGAGGTGGCAGTTGGAGACAGAACTTCAGATTAGCTTGAAGTGTTGACACAGTGTTATCACAGAGCCAAGACTTATGGCCCTAGAAGAGACATTTAGAGTTTTTTTCTTCCAACAACCTCTTTTAGATGAGAAAAGTGAGCCCACACAAATAAAACCACTAGCCCAAGCATTTTAAAGTGGTTAGTGGAGCTAGGGCTACAACCCAGACTCTCAGATCAACTCTTTTCACACTTGGCTTTATTGCTAAGGCATCTAGAGGTAATAAGAAGTTGCCATTTTCAGAAATACTGCTCAGGTGACCACTTTCATCTCACGTGGACTTGAGCAAAAAAAAAAAAAAAGAAATAAATAAAAGGGTTTATTGGCTCAGGAAACAGTTTAGGGGATATTTCAGTTTCAGGCATGGGTCAGTCTACAGGCTTGCTCTTGTAGTTAGGACTCAACCACTTTCTTTTCCTTTTTTTAAAAAGCTTTTTATTTTGTATTGGGGTTCAGTTCAGTTCAGTTCAGTCACTCGGTCATGTCTGACTCTTTGCGACCCCATGAATCGCAGAACGCCAGGCCTCCCTATCCATCACCAACTCCCAGAGTTCACTCAGACTCACGTCCATCGAATCGAGGATGCCATCCAGCCATATCATCCTCTGTCGTCCCCTTCTCCTCCTGCCCCCAATCCCTCCCAGCATCAGAGTCTTTTCCAATGAGTCAACTCTTCGCATGAGGTGGCCAAAGTACTGAAGTTTCAGCTTTAGCATCATTCCTTCCAAAGAACACCCAGGGCTAATCTCCTTCAGAATGGACTGTTTGGATCTCCTTGCAGTCCAGGGGACTCTCAAGAGTCTTCTCCAGCACCACAGTCCAAAAGCATCAATTCTTTGGCACTCAGCTTTCTTCACAGTCCAACTCTCACATCCATACATGACCACTGGAAAAACCATAACCTTGACTAGACGGACTTTTGTTGGCCAAGTAATGTCTCTGCTTTTGAATATGCTATCTAGGTAGGTAATAACTTTTCTTCCAAAGAGTAAGCGTCTTTCAATTTCATGGCTGCAGTCACCATCTGCAGTGATTTTGGAGCCCCCCAAAATAAAGTCTGACACTGTTTCCACTGTTTCCCCATCTATTTGCCATGAAGTGATGGGACCAGATGCCATGATCTTCGTTTTCTGAATGTTGAGCTTTAAGCCAACTTTTTCACTCTCTTTTTTCACTTTCATCAAGAGGCTTTTTAGTTCCTCTTCACTTTCTGCCATAAGGGTGGTATCATCTGCATATCTGAGGTTACTGATATTTCTCCCAGCAATTCTAGGGCCAGTTAATGAGGTTATGATAGTTTCAGGTGAGCTGCGAAGGGACTCAGCTATACACATTTGCATATCCATTCTCTCTCACACGTCCCTCCCATCCAGGGTGCCACGTAACACTGAGCAGAGTTCCAGGTGCTATACAGTAGGTTTTGTTGGTTATGTATTTTAAATATAGCAGTATGTACATGTCCATCCCAAACTTCCTAACTATCCCTTCCCCCCATTCTTCTCCCCAGTAACCATAAGTTTGTTCTTTAAATCTGTGAATCTGTTTCTGTTTTGTAAGTAAATTCATCTGTATCATTTATTTTTAGATTCCACATATAAGGGATGTCATCCGATATTTCTCCTTCTCTGTCTGACTGACTTCACTCAGTATGACAATCTCTAGGTCCATCCATGTTCCTGCTAATGGCATTATTTCATTCTTTTTAATAGACCCAGCCACTTTCATCTGAGTAGGTTTCATTCAGATAGGCTTTTCCCATGATGAGTCAAGGAGACCAAAATCCAGGCCTACCACCTGTCTGCTCAGCATCCCTAGTGAAAAGAACTTGTCTCTTTCCTAATAAAATCAGTGAAAGTCTTGGAACTAAATTTCATTGGTCTAGCTTAGGTCCTGTGCCCATCCTTGAACCAATCACTCTAGCCAGGGGAATGAAACGCTCTGATTGGCTAGGTCTGACTCCTGTGTCTACACAGTGTCAGGGGGTGGTCTCAGCACCTCTGTCCTCAAATTGTGTATTTGGAGAATGAGAGCAGTTAAATTCCCTGGAGAAGATTCAAGTTTCATCAACCCAAGAAGAGAAAATAGGTGCTAGACAGGCACAAAACTGAGATGGACTCTAGACTCTTGCGTCAAATAACAGAGTGGATTTCTAGATATTATTGGTGAGGTTTTCCCATTGGCTATTACCCCATTATGGAAAATAATCCCCTTTAGGTAGAATAACTTTCTCACATGAAAGCACATGTACCCCCATGGAATTCAGGGAAGTTGGTTGTTTCTATGGCTCTGAGTCTTTGGAAAGATGGTGATCCTGAATAGAGGACTCTGCCCCCTATCCCGACCCTACCCCATGGATTGATCACTTTTGAGAAACACTCCCTTAACCAAGAGACTCTTGCCTTGGGCCTCCTTTAGCAAACTGAGTGCTAAACACGGTAAGGTGCTCAGGGGTGAGAAAGAAACTTGAGGTAAGGTGAGTGTGTCTGCTCAGAACTCCCTCCAAAGAAACAAGGTTCCAAATGAATCTGAGCATTCAAGTGAAGAAGCTGCATGCCTTTGGGCATCATTGTCTACTGGGGGGCTTTACTGGATTTTTCATGTTCTGTGATAAATTAGCATCCCAGGGACAGGGGAGCCTGGTGGGCTGCCGTCTACGGGGTCGCACAGAGTCGGATACGACTGAAGCGACTTAGCAGCAGCAGCAGCAGCAGCAACCAACTCTAGTAAGCAAAAATATATAAAACTTTATTCCACTGTAATTTAAGTCTCACTGAGTCTCTTCATTGCCTCTGTTTCTTTTGCCTAAAAAAATGCATAAAACATAGCCATGGAGGTTTGCTGAAGCATTGTCTAAAAGCCTCCACATTTCCTCAGAGAGCAAAATGGAGAACTTTGTAAGCATGATTCCAAGGCAGAAACCTTCTTTTTTCCTAATTAAAAAATTTTAAGTATATCAGTTCAGTTCAGTCGCTCAGTCGTGTCTGACTCTTTGTGACCCCATGGACTGCAGCATGCCAGGCTTCCCTGTCTATCACCAACTCCCAGAGCTTGCTCAAACTCATGTCCATAAAATCAGTGATGCCATCCAGCCATCTCATCCTCTGTCGTCCCCTTCTCCTCCTGCCTTCAGTCTTTCCCAGCATCAGGGTCTTTTCAAATAAGTCAGTTCTTCGCATCAAGTGGCCAAAGTATTGGAGCTTCAGCCTCAGCATCAGTCCTTCCAATGAATATTCAGGAATGATTTCCATTTAGAATTGACTGGTTTGATCTCCTTGCAGTCCAAGGGACTCTCAAAAGTCTTCTCCAATACCACAGTTCAAAAGCATCAATTTTTTTGTGCTCAGCTTTCTTTATAGTCCAACTCTCACATCCGTACATAACTACTGGAAAAACCATATAGCAAAACACTATTAAAAAGTTAAAGGACAAAAGACAAACTTTAAAGAAATATGTAACATATTAAAAGCTGATAAAGAATATCTTTTACATGTAAAGTGTTCTTTTGAAGAAAAAGATGAAAAATGTACCACAATAGAAAAATAAGGTAAGGGAATGCATACCTAGTTAATAAAAAAATGGACAATACATATATGAAAAATAATTTATTTTACTAGTAATTAAAGAAATGCAAATTAAAACAACAGTTAGATGCCACTGTTACACAATCAAATTAGCAGAAGAAAAGAGTGATGCTACTTGGAGTTAGCACAGGGAGAGTATATGGGAGTGAAGACTGATGAAACTGGACATGGAATGTGGGTGTTGGAAAGTTGCAGTTTAGTATCAACCATTCTAAGAAGCCTCACAGTATGCACAATATTGACTTGACACCTCTAGGAATGTATCCTAAGGAAATGAGGAATTTGCACAAAGATTTAGGTTGTTTATAAGGATAAAATACTAGATATAACCAGGCTGTCCAATACAGGGGATTAATTAAACATATTATGACATGTTCATTGTAAGTGGAAGAAATGAGAAAATTATTTAAAAAAAAAAGTTTAGTGTTATCTTCCATTTGGTTTTCTGCAGAAAGCTTTGGAAGAATATTTAAGAAAATGTTAACAGTGGTTTTCTTCTTTTTGGCCCATTTGTACTTTCTCATATATCTTAAGTGAACAGAAATGAAAATTGTAATATTAAAAAAGAAGCAAGATAAGCAAGCCTGGCTGATACCAGGGGCTTCTGATCTTTATGCCTTGACAAGCAACTCCAAGGCTTAGCGAAGTCTTGCTCACAATACAAACATGAAGGAGGAGGGGCTTTTTACATATGCCAGGGCCAGTTTTCTTTTTACTTTAGAAATACAATGTTTCTTGGATTCCCGTTGCCGATGCACACAGATATACATCAGCTGTTCCAAGAGAAAAAGGGAAGTGGAAAGAAAGACAAAGGGAATTCAAGTCGGCCCAATTTGTCCCCAGGTCCTATCTTGTGTATGTTTTAAGTCTACTAGTTTATATCTCTTTCTGTATTCTAAAACCCCTTGATAAGATTCCCTTTGGGTATCTCTATGCTTTTCAGGGAAAGAGATTCAGAGCTAGCCAGACCCTTTCATCTCTAGCTGATAAAGCTGTGTGTTTATTTAGATTCAGTCATATTGAATCCATCTCAACAATTACACATTAAGCCTCCCACCCCCTGAACAATAGATGCTCCCTTTGCCCCTTCCATAGGCCTGGACTTCCAAGGAATTTGAGAGATGTGAATCAGAGCTCTGAGAGGGAATAATAGGCTTATTTCTAAGGTCCAGGAATATACAGAACTGACATGTTTTCCAGTGCTCCCATCCTTCCCAATCCCTCACTTTAACCTCATGTCCTTTGACTTCATTTGGTTTTGTTTCACTTTTCAACGTAGACGCTTCATGGCTCTGATCGTGCCTCATCTGGATGGAATTGCAGGGTAACCCTCTCCCACCTGATGGATAATTTCCTGCACAGCACGTTGCAAGACAATCTGGTGAACACTCCTTCCTCCAGCCCAGCCAAAACATTTCATAATTCTTTAGCCCTTCACTAGGGGATCCAGAAGCTGCCGTGACTCAGAAAAGAATGAGCGTTTCCATTGGTCTTATCTTTTTTCCTTTTAGTTTAATTTCTAAATATATATCTTGAGCTTTATATGAACCTGTTGGGCCTCGTGGGTTGAATTTGGCTTCAGAAACCAGGGGACAGCATCCTTGTGAACGTCCCCTTCACTGCCGTCTTTCTAAGTGATTCCAAAAAGGTCACTGAGAGTCGATACACTTTCTTTCCCATCTGTTTACAATAAGACCTCAGAGAACCCCATCGGGTTGGATGAGCCTAGTTTATGGAGTGCTTAGAAATCCCTGAAGGACACTTGTGCTCCAAAAGCCTTTTTCATCATTAGCAGACATGCAGCTAGGAAAGCAGGGAGTCTCCATAATGGGGTAATTAGTTCCTCTTAAAGTTCTGAAAGTCAGCTTTGCAAGGGAGGTGTCACTCCACTCCCAGTTTCTCTGCTGAGTTTCCCTATATGTATTAAAAATCTTTGCTTATAAACCGTGTTTGTCTTTACCTTAGAAAAGTGAGACAAATTTTAGAGGAAGGGGAAAGGAATTCTGGGGGTGACTTTTATCTTATTCTTAATTGTAGTAATGATTTCACAGGTGTGTACATATGCCAAATCTTATCGAAGTTGACACTTTAAAAGTGTATAGTTTATTACGTCAATTATGCCTCAATAAAGCTGTTAAAACAAGGACAAAACAAAACACTGTAACATTCCCTGCTTCCACTGCCAAGAGTCTGCTGTATTGCCTTCCATTGTTACCAATAAATAGATGTTTAAGTGGAAAAAACAAACAAAATGCCATAAAGAAATAGTTTTGACCTAGGCAAAACTTTCTAAAGTATTAAAATTTTATTCAATTATTATTTTGCCTACTTTCAGAATCTAAGAGTATTTAAAGCAAGATTTTGTTTTTGGGAAAAGAAATTTGAGAGTAACTTGCCATCAGAAAGAAGGCAAAGTGATAAAGTTCCACCAGAAATTATGAAAGACAAAGCCATATCCTGGAGATACCTGGGAATCCACTCTAAACAACCTTCAACATTTTTGGCCTTTCTCAGGCAGCACCTTAATTGTTATCATATGGTTAACTTCTCTCCAGTTTTCATGGCCTATGATTTAGGCAGTGATTATTGGTCATTTTTAAGGTTAAAATTTCCAACAGGCCTCTATGGATTGGAACAGGAAGCATATAAGCAGGGAAAAGGAAGAATATAAGCAGGGAAAAGGAAGAGTTGATGATCATTTAAATGGTGAAAAATTGCCTTTTTTGTTGTTGTTCACTACCAAAAAGGACACTCAATTTGCTCCTCTACTTAGATCAAGGGCTTCCCTGGTGGCTCAGAGGTTAAAGCGTCTGCCTCCAATACGGGAGACCTGGGTTCGATCCCTGGGTCGGGAAGATCCCCTGGAGAAGGAAATGGCAATCCACTCCAGTATTCTTGCCTGGAGAATCCCATGGACGGAGAAGCCTAGGTTATAGTCCACGGGGTCGCAAAGAGTTGGACATGACTGAGCGACTTCACCTCACTTAGATCAAATGTTAAAGCTGCTTGTGGTTGGGGAACAACCAAAAGGGTTCTTGCAGTGACTGAATATTCAGGAGTTACATGGGATAACACTCACTGGAAGGGAATCAACAGCAGGGCTTTCTCTCCCACTAGGTCTTGGTTCTTTTTGCATGGTCAGGACCCAGGGATGGGCCCGGAAATTATGAAGCAAGAACATTTCCCATCTGATGATGGCCAACTTCGTCTTTCTGCAATACACTGTGGTCTATGTAACTTCCCTGGTGGCTCAGACAGTAAAGAATCTGTCTGCAATGCAGGAGATCCTGGGTCGGGAAGATCCCTTGGAAAAGGGAACAGCAGTCCACTCCAGTATTCTTGCCTGGAGAATTCCATGCACAGAGAAGCCTGGTGGGCTGCAGTCCATGGGTTACAAAGAGCTGGACGTGACTGAGTGACTAACACACATGCTCTATATGAGGCTTCCCAGCTGGTGCTAGTGGCAAAGAACCCACCCACCAAGGCAGGAGACATAAGAGAAGTGGGTTCAGTCTCCTGGAAGAGGGCATGGCAACCCACTCCCGTATTCTTACCTAGAAAATCTCATAGACAGAGGAGCCTGGTGGGTTACAGCCCATGGGGTTGCAAAGAGTCAGACACGACTGAAGTGACTCAGCACTCACCCATGTGCACCGTATGTGTTGTTTTTACCTAAATCTCAGTTGTTGTTGTTTTTTTTTTAAGGTGGTAAGATTTTTCGATTAGGTTATTCTTTTAAATTTTTTCTTTTTTCTTTATTTATGTTTGACTCTGCTGGGTCTTTGTTGCTGAGCGGGTTTTTCTCTAGTTGTGGTGAGCAAGGGCTGCTCTCCAGTTGCGGTGCGAATGCTTCTCGTTGCGGTGGCTTCTCTTGTTGCTGAGCACGGTCTCCAGGGTGTGCCGGCTTCCGCAGTTACTGCTCCCGGGCTCGAGAGCACAGCTTCAGTAGTTGTGGCACATGGGCTTAGTTGCTCCTCGGCATGTGGTATCTTCTCGGATCAGGGATGGAACTGTGTCTCCTGCACTGGCAGGCAGATGCTTTACCACTGAACCACCAGGGAAGCCCCTACATGTCACGCTTTGAAATAGGTGTAGCTTTCCCATTTTCCAGAGAGGAATCTGAAGCACAGACGTATGAAGCTACTTGTGCAAGGTTACACAACATGAATATTAATACTAATACTAAAAAAAGAATAACACGGCATTTATTAGGAGCCAGGCAGCCTCTATACCAATGGCTTTACATATATTAACATGTTTATATTACTATGAGGTATGGAATACAGTTATTCTCACTAAAGACAAGAAAATATGAAGGAGATAGTAACTCTTCCACTCACACATTTGATAATCAGTAATCTGTTCTGCACTGAATAAAAAATTGTGTGCCTTTCTAGTCTATTGGAGGTGCTCTGTGGGTGTTTGTGTGTGTGTTTGTATGTGACTTTTTTGTGTGTATTATTGGGCAAGTAGGTTATGGAACATAATAAATTATTTTTATAGCCCAAATCCCCTATTTAGCTAAAATGATTAAGGTTACTTTGGAGTTGACCTTTACTGCAGTTTCTGCTCTGCCAGGGCCACAGAATTGGCCATATGACACTAGCCACTTTCTATTCACAGCTTTCAACTGCCTCTGGGCAGCAGGCCCACTCCCTCTCCTGTGGGTTCCTCTTCCCAGAGAAGGGTAGTTACTGACAGCACTCAGCCCTTGACCACAGAAATGACCATGTACTCTCCACCTGGCCAACCTCAAACCTATCTGTGGCCACAGTGACCGGCCCAGCAAAAAGCATTTGAACAAGTAAGAACCAGTTAGAATTTTTTTCTTGAGTTGTTTATATATGTGCTCAGAGAGAAAACCTCTCTGTTTCTTCTGGGAATTTTCTTTAAGAGTAACTATCCTTGAACCTGTATGAGGCCACGTTCCTTGTCATGGAGGAGGTTCAACCATGATGGGAGGAACTGAGGCCCAAATACCCTGAAAATCAGAGACCAGAAGGACACAGAAATGGAACGAGGCAGCAGATCACATCATCTGAGACTTAAAGGATCCTCAGGCCCTCTTGATTTCTGAATTTCCTAATTATATGAACTCATTTCCTTCATTATTTAAGATAGCTTTATTTGAGCTTTTTTCATTTGTTAATGAAATGAAAGTGCTTAACAGTACTGACATATACAGGAAATATTCTTTTTTCTTTTTCTTAAATATTAAAATTATGCCCCCTCCAAAGTTACTTTTAATAATGATAAGCGTTGTACCTACAGCATTATGAAGGAAGATAATTGCCATTCTTTAAATACTTATAGTGAGAATACTATTTTATTTATTTTTAGGTAAGTCCTACTATGGAATGTAGTATCATTGTTGTTGTTGTTTACCCCTAAGTCATGTCCGACTCATTTGCAACCCATAGATGGTAGCCTGCCAAGCTCCTCTCTCCATGGGATTTCCCAGGCAAGAATACTGGGGTGAGTTGCCATTTCCTTCTCCAGGGGATCTTTCCACCCCAAGGATTGAACCTGCATTGGCAGATGGATTCTTTAGCCACCAGGAACCCCCTGTAGTGTCATTAGAGAGGAAAATAGGATCAAAAGATCAATATCACCCTCTCTGTCAAAATCAAAACAGAATCAGAAGAGCAGAGACATGACTTAGACACAACTAGTGAAATGCATTGGACATGAGAATAAAAATAGACTCTGTGTTGAAATGATTGCTTTGGGCAACATGAAAGATTAACCAGGATCAGTAAAAATCAGGGCCAGAGTTTAGAACTTCCCTCTAAACCAGAATGCATTTGAAAATTTTCCAACAAAATCTATTCCAGTTTCAGAGACTAGGGACTTCGGGGCAGAGAAGTTATCATAGAAAGAGACCTTTTTAAAAAATCCCCATATATTTCTGAAAGTCCTCCTTTAGAGGGTCATCCTATTGATTAGCATTCACTCTTTCTCTAGTTTTCCTTGAAAAAAACTTCTTTGCAGGGTAATATTACATCACTTTCATTTTAAGATGGTAATGTTATAGTAGTTAAGTGGTTAATTTTAGCCAAACAGCTTGGGGTCCCATCTTGGTTGCACTGTTTATTAGCTATGTGACTTTCCTTCTCTCTTTACCACTCCCACACCATACCTTATTTTACTCATCTGTAAAGTGGGGGTAATAATATATATATATATATATATATATATATATATATATATACACACACACACACATACACTTCTGGACCATTATAGTGGGATTAAAGAAGATACCATATGAAAGGCTCTCAGCATGGTGCCTGGCACACAGGGTGTATTTGATAAATGTTAGTTAGCTATTCTCCTGAGAGTGAGGCATTCTAGCTGAGTGCAAAGGGCACTGAGAAACCAGCCAGGAGCACTGATGCTAAGCCTGCATCTCCAAATACTGTCCAGATGACTTCGACCAAGTGTATCTTGGGTTCCACTGTCTGCCCCCCTTGACCCCACCTCCCCGATGAAGGGCAATACTAATGTGTCTCATGCTAGATTTCCAGTGGTGGCAAACCTGAAACAGGCATTTTGAGGATTAAATGAAGTGACTGAAAGGAAAGAGGTTTGGAAAGAGTAAATAGATTTTATAAATAATTGGGGGGGAGGAATAGTTTATTCGTTCAGCTAATATTTACCAAGTGTCTACCAGGTGCAAGGACCAAAAACAGTTTTATTTTCAAGTGAATCTTACTCTGTGATGAAAGAAAGTCAGACAAGAGCATAAAAGTCAGACAAAATTAAGGAAAATAAAAGAAATGGGAGATGAGGGAAAGACCAATCTTGCCTTCTCCACACTTTTGCAGCAGCTTAACTCTGCAAGGTTTTCCTGAATCTTCCTCAGTGTAGCCAGCCCAGAGTCACCTTAATGTCTTCTGCTCTGCAAGCCAGTGCAGGCAAAGTTAAGTTGGGCCTGGAAGAGAAACTACTGCCCCACGGCATGCTCACGGCTCTGAATTAATGCAACCTGCTCTCCAAGGAACAGAATACATATACATACACACATATATATACATCTATATTATAGATAGAGATTGTATATATTATATATATAATATAGAAGTATATAAATATATTTTACATATATTTATATATGTGTGTGTATATAGAAATATTTAATTGTAATAAAATGCACAAAAATTTACCATCTTAATTATTTTAATGGTAGTCAGTGGTATTAAATACATTCATAATATTGTCTGACCAACACCAGCTTTCATTTCCAGAACTCTTTTATTTTGTAAAACTGAAACTCTACCCATTAAACAACATCCCCCAACTCCTCTGTTTCCCCAGCCCCCCTGGCAACTGCATTCTGCTTTCTGTGTCTATAATTTGACTGTTTTCTGAGCCTCATGTAAGAAGTGCTATGCAGTATTTGCCTTTCTGTGATTGGCTTATTTCACACAGAGCTCTTTTGGAAAAGGTCTGAGATCCCTGTCCCTGGAGGTTTGGGACATGGCCACTTTCCCTTCCTGTATCTGCAGGCCCACCAGGTTATGACAAGTTCTCTCGCGAGGTTCCAGCGGCAGCCAGGCTTCAGTAAGATTGGGGAAGGGGATGCTCTGTGTTTCTTACTGTTTTTAACCGAAGCGGCAGTGTCTGGTTCCTCAGATTCCACCTTTTTTTGCTTCTCTCCATTTTCCTTCACTTTCCACATAAACAAGGACTTGGGGGACGGGGTGGGTGGTGTGCGAGCCATGGCCCCTTGGACACTTTTGTCCAGGGAGTTTAATGGAGGCTTCTGAAGTCTGTAAAGCACAGTGAGAAACAACAGCTGCTTGTTCACCCCGAGGCTCCATTAATAATGAGATGTGCCTTTGTCGTAAAGGTAAACACACTGAAATGGGAAAGTTACCAAGAGGCCCCGAGTGAGGCTTATCAGCAGGAGGAGAGGCCAAAGGTACAGGTCACCACCGATGCAGGGCCATCAGACAGAGGAATGATGCCGCTGTTACCTTGGGAACGGGCCTCGGCACCTGAACCTTGGAAAGAACACAGGGTCTGTGTGTCCTCATCTGCTACATCTGGGCTCCCAAGACACATTCTCAGCTAAGCAGATCCCACCTCCTTGTACAACTGATATTTTAAGAAAGCCTGCATTTCAGAATTTACACTCCCAAATGGAGATTGCCCTCTAAAGTCACCACACCATGGGGGTGTTATCTTGTCTACCAGGGCCTCCAGCATTCCACGTGGAATGCTGCTTTGCACAGACCTACAAGCAAAGATGAAGTCCTCTGAGCTTTCTCAGTGGTGTCAAGTCAAACTTTGGCTTGGATTTTGAGACAGATGGTGAAATAAGATAGAGGAAGCGTGTTATCCACACAGTTAAGTTATTTGGGGTGGAAAAACAAGGCACCAGTTCATATAAAACAATATGTGATGTTTATTGTGACAGGCCAGGGACTGTTCTAAGTGTTCTGGATAGACTATTCTATTTAATTCTCGTAATAACCCCATGGGTTGAATTGTGTCATCTCAATCTTACAGAGCAGGAAACTGAGCTAGACAGAAGAAAGTAGTGTGCCCAAGGTCACACAGTCACTGAGCGATAGAGTCACAGCTCAGGTCAGGTTCTTAACCAGTCTCTATATTGACTCTGTAATTTGCTTGAGTGAATTCCTTACTGGAATTGCTGACTTGAGAGGTTACCAAAGGGACTTCTAACTCAATCTCTTACTCTTTCCCAGGTCCACAAGGCCTAGAGTTTCACTATTAGAGTTACTCCTCAGGCATTTGGTTTCGACAGAGGCTCCTATTAAAACGCACATGATTTTCTTTGGAGAACATTTATTCAGGTGTGTCTAATCAATTAAAAAGAGCAAGGAGACATAAATATGGAAAACAGAGCCGTGCATTTTGATGGGACAAGAAGTAGTGAGAGAGACTAATCCTAGAGTTCCTTGGGATGATAGTCCGGATACCCCGTCCATCCATTCATCCATACATTCATCCATCCATCCCTCCATCCATTCATTTAACAGATATTTATTGAAGGCCTGTGATGTTCTAGGAACCATGCCAAAAGCTGAGACGCAATGTTGAGCAAAAACAGACTGAACCCCTCTGAGAGTTTAGAGTCTGAAAAGGGAGAAGTAAAATTTGAATCGTGATAACATCTGGGAAAGAGAAATACAAGGTGCTATGAGAACAGATAACAGAGGGCTGGAATGGAATGCTCCGAGGGCACTGGGTGTTGGGAGGAGGGAGAAAGAGATGCCAGATAAGAGGCAGGGAGGGGTTCAGCGTGGTTGATGGTGCTGAATGCTCAACACGTCCATCTAGGTCCCCCAAGGTAACTCTGCCTACATGTTTGGTGGTGGACAGGTACATATGTGTGAAAACTGCTTTAATCCTGTGAAGGAAGTTATTGTGCTCATACAGAGTGTTATTTAGAGAGGAAGAAATAATGACTTTGAACACACACTCAGCCTTGACTCTTTACTTCCCTAGCCTTACTTCTCCATCACTTTGACATCCTCCACCGTAGTTGCCTCGTGGATAAAATGGTGAAGGCAGACAGACAGAGGTTTTCTCTAATCTCCCTTGAGAGTCTGCATGAGGCTGTGACAGGGGCCCAGAGGACAGTCTCCACTGTCTGTCTTTGGTTGTCCTGGTGTCTCTGTGGAGCCTGAGAGACACGAGGGACATTGCAAGGCAGCATGGTAGCCAAGGCATTTGGTGCCAGGGAGTCCGAGATGGGGAGTGGCAGGGAGAGCAGAGACGACTTTCTTCCCTCTCTTCTTGGAGGGAGGTAATCAGACAAAAAAGTTTCAACACTGTATATACTATAATCTGAAAGCTGGGCTCATTTAACCGGGGCCAAACCAATTCATTCTGGAAATATCCCAAAAGACAGGGTTCGTGTGGCAAATTCTTAATGTAAGAAAGAGTGCAGTCCAACCTCTTGCTAAGAGTACATGTTTCAAGCAGTCATTTAGTTATTAATAATAATAATAATAATAGATAATGCTCATTGAGGATTTACTATACCCTCACATGGGCTTCCCAGGGGGTGCTAGTGATAAAGAACTTGCTTGCCAATGCAGGACATATAAGAGACGTGGGTTCAGTCCCTGAGTTGGGAAGATCCCCTGGAGAGGGGCATGGCAACCCACTCCAGTATTCTTGCCTGGAGAATACCATGGATAGAGGAGCCTGGTGGGCTACAGTCCATAGGGTTGCAAAGAGTCAGACGCAACCGAAGCAACTTAGCACGCACGCATTCATGCCCTCACATTCACTTTCTCATCCATTTCTCACATTAACTGTGAAGTGAAGTGAAGTGGCTCAGTCATGTCCAACTCTTTGTGACCCCATGGACTATAGCCTACCACGCTCCTTCATCCATGGGATTTTCCAGGCCAGAGTACTGGAGTGGAAACCAGTACTCTGGTTGCCAAAGAAACAGATTGTTGTTATTTAGTCACTAAGTTGTGTACAACTTTTCACGACCCCATGGACTGTAGCCTGCCAGGCTACTCTGTTCATGGGATTTTCCAGGCAAGAATACTGCAGTGGGTTGCCATTTCCTTCTCCAAGGGATCTTCTGAACTCAGAGATCAAATCCACATTTCCTGTGTTGGCAGGTTCTTTACCACTGAGCCACCTGGGAAGCCCTAAGAAATAGATACTGTGCTGTTATTCAGTTCAGTTCAGTTGCTCAGTCGTGTCCAAATCTGCGACCCCATGAATTGCAGCACACCAGGCCTACCTGTCCATCGCCACCTCCCAGATTCCACTAACTCATGTTCATTGAGTTGGTGATGCCATCCAGCCATCTCATCCTCGGTCGTCCCCTTCTCTTCCTGCCCCCAATCCCTCCCAGCATCAGAGTCTTTTCCAATGAGTCAACTCTTCGCATGGGGTGTCCAAAGTATTGGAGTTTCAGCTTTAGCATCAGTCCCTNGACCCACATCCATCGAGTCAGTGATGCCATCCAGCCATCTCATCCTCGGTCGTCCCCTTCTCTTCCTGCCCCCAATCCCTCCCAGCATCAGAGTCTTTTCCAATGAGTCAACTCTTCGCATGGGGTGTCCAAAGTATTGGAGTTTCAGCTTTAGCATCAGTCCTTCCAATGAACACCCAGGACTGATCTCCTTTAGAATGGACTGGTTGGATCTCCTTGCAGTCCAAGGGACTCTCAAGAGTCTTCTCCAACACCACAGTTCAAAACCATCAATTCTTCGACGCTCAGCTTTCTTCACACTCCAACT
>SJYT01044581.1:28105-76865 GCA_006410635.1 Cephalophus harveyi | reverse complement strand
CCCTGGGATTTCTTTGGAAGGAATGATGCTAAAGCTGAAACTCCAGTACTTTGGCCACCTCATGCGAAGAGTTGACTCATTGGAAAAGACTCTGATGCTGGGAGGGATTGGGGGCAGGAGAAGAAGGGGACGACCGAGGATGAGATGGCTGGATGGCATCACTGACTCAATGGATGTGAGTCTGAGTGAACTCCGAGAGATGGTGATGAACAGGGAGGCCTGGCGTGCTGCGATTCATGGGATCGCAAAGAGTCGGACACGACTGAGCGACTGAACTGAACTGAAGCATATGTAATGGCAACCCACTCCAGTACTCTTGCCTGGAAAATCCTATGGATGGAGGAGCCTGGTAGATTGCAGTCCATGGGGTCGCTGAGGATCGGAGACGACTGAGCGACTTCACTTTCACTTTTCACTTTCATGCATTGGAGAAGGAAATGGCAACCCACTCCAGTGTTCTTGCCTGGAGAATCCCAGGGACGGGGGAGCTTGGTGGGCTGCCGTCTGGTGGGTCGCACAGAGTCGGACATGACTGAAGCGACTTAGCAGCAGCAGCAGCAGCATATGTAATGACTAGCATTATGTAACTTTTAAAAGTTTCATGTATTATTTTTTAGTTTAAGCAGTAATTTTAAGACCTGAGTGAAAGTTGAGTGTTTTAGTTTCCATAAAAAAGTACCACAGAGTGGCTGCTTAAACAACAGAAATTTATATTCTGACAGTTCTGGAGGCTGGAAACCTAAGATCAGGGTGTCGCAGGATTTGTTTCTTTCGAGGCCTCTCGCTTTGGCTTGTAGATGGCCGTCTTCTCCCTGTGTCTTCACATGGCTTTCCTTCTGTACGTGGCTCTGTCCACTTTTTCTCTTAATAAAGACAGTAGTCATGTACAGGTGTGAGAGTTGGACCATAAAGAAGGCTGAGTGCTGAAGAATTGACACTTTCAAACCGTGGTGTTAGAGAAGACTCTTGAGAGTGCCTTGGACTGCAAGGAGATCAAACGAGATCAAACCAGTCAATCCGAAAGGAAATCAACCCTGAATATTCATGAGAAGAGCTGATGCTGAAGCTGAAGCTCCAATACTTTGGCCGCCTGATGGGAAGAGCCAACTCATTAGAAGAGACCCTGATGCTGGGAAAGATTGAAGGCAGGAGGAGAAGGGGACAACAGAGAATGAGATGGTTGGATGGCATCACCAACTCAATGGAAATGACTTTGGGCAAACTGGGGAGACAGTGAAGGACAGGGAAGCCTGGAATGTTGCAGTCCACGGGGATGCAAAGAGTTGGACATGACGTAGTGACTGAACAACAACAGCAATAAGGATAAAAGTCATCTTGGATTAGGAACCACCTAAATTAACTTAAACCTTAAACCTCAGTTTAAGTTGAACTTCCCTGGTGGCTCAGAGGTTAAAGCATCTGCCTGCAATGCAGGAGACCTGGGTTCGATCCCTGGGTCGGGAAGATCCCCTGGAGAAGGAAATGGCAACCCACTCCAGTATTCTTGCCTGGAGAATCCCATGGACGGAGGAGCCTGGTGGGCTACAGTCCACGGGGTCGCAAAGAGTCAGACACGACTGAGCAACTTCACTTTCACTTTCAGTTTAAGTTAATTACCTCTTTGAAGACCCTATCTCCAAATCCAGTCACATTCTGAAGTACTGGGGCTTGCTTTGATGTATGAACTTGAGGAGAACATAATTCAACCATCACACTGGGTAGCGAGGATTTCATCGAGAAATGAAGCCCAAACATGGGTGTCTCTTGGGCTTTCAGCCTCCCATGTATGAATCTCAGACTAAGGACTCATATGAAAAGTAAATGCACATTTTGTAACCCAACAGTGAGATTCTTAGACCCTATTACCAGGCGGCGGCGGAGCCTAGTGGGCTGCCGTCTATGGGGTCACAGAGTCGGACACTACTAAAGCGACTTAGCAGCAGCAGCTGCTCAGAACACAATTCTTACTTGTGCTAATTTGGGTAATCTCAAGACTGATCAATGATCTATCTAGAGCCAGTCTAAAAAGTACACACTTTTAAAACTCATTTAAGATAGAAAGCGGAGTGGACTTGTCACTAGTTTCTCTGCTACAAGTTAGTAAACAATAGCAGAGAATGAAAAAAAAGCAAAGGGACAGTCCGTTCCCACTTTGCCCTTTAGCTTTCAGGCTTTTGTTTACTTTGTGTTTATCAGTCAGCTGGAACTGGAAAGCTGGACCAGCCCATTGACTGACTTAGTCCGAGTGGCTGGTTAATGTGCCTTCCTCGGGGGCATACTTTCAATCCTGCAGAGGAGAGACTGTATTTGCATAAATAAAACTTGGTCATAATCTTTTCCAATTTGAGGAAAATATGTCCTTTTAAATGGATTTTGCTCCACTTTTTGAACATGCAAAATGCCAATTTGAGGTTTCATATATGCTTTGGCATCGTATCACTGTTCCAAACTCATGTATGAGTGCAAAGACATAAAAAGGAAGTTAAACTGAGACTCTTGGAGCAGGAAGATGTGATTAATTGCTGGCTTTTCAAGTCAAGTCACCACACAAAACGAAGTAGTAAATTAATAATGCCTCAGATCATGAGTTAATAAAGACAGCTTTGCCTGAGAGGCCTGGGCAGGCAGAATGTCCTGGACAGCCATTAGGATGTAAGACAATTGGAAAGAACGTCCACGGTGACAGCACTCACTTTTACTGTAAGAAATGCAACAAACAGATCTCAGATCCCAGAGCTCATTCAGTTTAGATTGGAAAGAAACTTTTGACCTGTACCAATTTTGGGCACCAACTCAATGGACACAGTTTGAGTAAGCTCCAGGAGTTGGTGATGGACAGGGAAGCCTGGTGTGCTGCAGTCCATGGGGTCTCAAAGTGTCAGATACGACTGAGCGACTGAACTGAACTGAACTTGGGCAGCGGGTGCCCTGATAGCTCAATTGGTAAAGAATCTGTCTGCAATGCAGGAGACCTGGTTCGATTCCTGGGTCAGGAAGATCTGGCCTGGAGAATTCCATGGATTATATAGTCCATGGGGTCACAAAGAGCCGGACATCACTGAGCGACTTTCACTTCACTTCAACTCTGGGCAGGGATGGGGGGCTATTTGGTGGTGGTATCAGAGGGTCTCCAACAGACACCTTAGTGATCTGGGTCAACATGCCTAGTATTTGCTGATGGCCCAGACATCTATAAGTGGGCACTGGGAAAAATAAAGGTGATCAATCTTTCAAGCCAGGGGGTGGGTTTGGTGGCAGGTCTGTGGCTCAGCCTCCAGCAGGGAGTGGACTGGGCTGTGGTCTGCGGCACTCTTTGACAGCCACAGTCACCCAGTTCAGCCTCTTACTGGACTTATTTGAGGCAAACAGGTTCAGAGCACTGTGGGAAGAGTGCTGTGTTCAGGGCCAAGGGGGCTGGATCTTAGTCTTGACTCTCATAAATGTATCCTGTGAGTGTTAGCTAGTCCCATCGCCTCCCGTGGCCTCTGTTTCTTCATTGGTAAAATAAGAGTTGGAAGATGGTTTTCAATTTTTTTTAGCTCTCTACCATTTTCTTCAACCCAAAGTTTAAGTAGAAGCCCAAGGAACTGGGCCTGTGGTTGCAACAGAAATGAAGGTGACCCCTTATTCCTCATGCCCACCCCACCTCAGGGATGTGCTGAGACCGTGGCTTAAATCCGAAGTCTAAAGCAGTGCTCCTCAAATTTCAACCTGCGTTATCACCTAGCTCTTGTTCAAACACAGATTCTGACTCATCACTTTGGGGGTGGAGAGGGAGACGTGGGATCAGAGTTGAGATTCTGCATTTCAATCAACCCCCCACCCCCACCCCTGCCAGGGTAAGCGGATACTGCTGGTCCATGGACCCCACTTTGAGAAATGAGATCATCTCTTTTTAATTCTAAAAGCCTATGAAGTCTTCTGACCCCCAACTCAGTGCCCATCATGCCCCAGGGTCCCCAGCAGTGATGGGAGGTACCAAGCACTGGTTCTCTGTCTCTTTCACTCTTAATGGAAATGTGTGGGAGCACTTTTGGACGCCTTCGAGGGAGATATCAGCATTTAGTAATTTCAAGCTCAGGCCAAGCTAAATGCTCTGCAAAGCACAGAACTGCCTCAGGTGGCAAAGAGTTATCCCATATCCTGCATAATTTCCCTTTCTTAAACTCAATAGCCACTTCCCAGGTGGCACTAGTGGTAAAGAACCCGACACAGATTCAATCTCTGGGTCAGAAAGAGCCCCTGGAGGAGTGCATAGCAACCCACTTCTGTATTCTTGCCTGAAGAATCTGAAGGACAGAAAAGCCTGGTGGGCTACAGTCCATGGGGTCACAAAGAGTCGGACATGACTGAAGCGACTTAGCGTGAATGCATAGCCAGCAAAAAGCATTCTCTCACATTCAACTTTTTATTTTGGAAAATACAGATGTCCCTCAGTATCCATGGGGCATTGATTATAGGAACATTGTGGATACCAAAATCCATGATTGCTCAAGTCCCTTATATAAAATTGTGTAGTATTTGCATATAATCTATACAATCCTCCAGTATACTTTGAATTCTCTATAATGTAATACCTGATACAATATAAATGCTAGGTAAACAGTCACTAGGGCAATGAAAATTCAAGTTTTACTTTTTGGGGAATTTTTAGAATTCTTTACCCAATAATTTTGATCCATGGTTTGTTGAAGTCATGGGTGCGGAACCCATGGGCTGACTATACTCACAGGCTTCCCAGATGGCACTAGTGGTAAAGAATCTGCCTGCCAGTGCAGGGGATGCAAGAGACGCAGTTTGATCCCTGGGTTGGGAAGTTCCCCTGGAGGAGGAAATGGCAACCCACTCCAGTATTCTTGCCTGGGAAATCCCATAGACAGAGGAGCCCGGTGGGCTACAGTCCAGGGTTGCAAACAGTCGGGCATGACTGAACAGGCACACATGCACAACTGTATTCACACCTACAGAAAAGGTGCAGGAACAACTGGTAATATTGTGGCACATTTGCCTTATTATTGTTCCTGTATGTATATAAGAAAATCTCCTCCTGTCTCCTTGTCTGAATCATGTGACATTTCATTGCAGATATCCTAATACTGTCATTCAGTTGCTCAGTTGTATCTGATTCTTTGTGATCCCAGGGACAGCAGCACACCGGGCTTCCCTGACATTCACCATGTCCCAGAGCTTGCTCACACTCATGTCCATTGATAGTGATGCCATCCAACCATCTCATTCTCTGTCACCTCCTTCTTCTTTTGCCTTCAATCTTTCCCAGCATCAGGGTCTTTTCCAATGAGTCGGCTCTTCCCATCAGATGGCCAAAGTATTGGAGCTTCAACTTCAGCATCAGCCCTTCCAATGGATATTCAAGGTTGATTTCCTTTAGCACTGACTGGTTTGATCTCCTTGCAGTCCATGGGACTCTCAAGAGTCTTCTCCAACACCACAGTTCAAAGGGCTTAATTCTTTGGTGCTCAGCCTCTGGTCCAACTCTCCCATCTGTACTGGAAAAAACCATAGCTTTGACTAGATGAACCTTTGTTTGTAAAGTAATGTCTCTGTTTTTCAATATGTTATCTAGATTGTTATAGCTTTTCTTCCAAGGAGCAACCATCTTTTGATTTCATGACTCCAGTTACCATCTGCAGTGATTTCGGAGCCCAAGAAAATAAAGTATGTCACTGTTTCCATTGTTTCCTCATCTATTTGCCATGACGTGATGGAACCAGATGCTATGATCTTAGTTTTTTGAATGCTGAGTTTTAAGTCAGCTTTTTCACTCTATTTTTTCATGTTCATTAACAGGCTCTTTAGTTTCTCTTCACTTTCTGCCATAAGTGTGGTGTCATTTGTATATCTGAGGTTATTGATATTTCTCCCTGCAGTCTTGATTCAGCTTGTGCTTCATCCAGCCCAACATTTCTCATGATGTGCTCTGCATATAAGTTAAATAAGCAGGGTGACAATATATAGCTTTGACATATTTCTTTCCCAATTTGGAACCAGTCAGTTGTTCGATGTCCGGTTCTGTTACTTCTTGATCTGCATACAGGTTTCTCAGAAGGCAGATAAGGTGGTCTGGTATTCCCGTCTTTTTAAGAATGTTCCAGTTTGTTGTGATCCACATAGTCAAAGGCTTTAGCATAGTGAGTGAAGCAGAAGTAGATGCTTTTCTGGAATTTGCTAGCTTTTTCTATGATCAAATGAATGTTGGCAATTTGATCTCTGGTTCGTCTGCCTTTTCTAAATCCAGCTTGTACATTTGCAAGTTCTTGGTTCACATACTGTTGAAGACTAGCTTGGATTTTGAGCATGACCTTGCTAGCGTGTCAAATGAGTGAAATTGTGTGAAACTTTGAACAGTCTTTGGCATTGTCCTCTTTGGGACAGGAATGAAAGCTGACCTTTTCCAGTCCTATGGTCACTGCTGAGTTTTGCAAATTTGCTGACATATTGAGTGCAGCACCTTCATGGCATCATATTTTAGGATTTGAAATAGCTCAGTTAGAATTCCATCACCTCCAATAACTTTGTTTGGAGTGATGCTTCCTAAGGCCCACTTGACTTCGCACTCCAGGATGTCTGACTTTAGGTGAGTGATCACACTATCGTGGTTATCTGAGTCATTAGGATCTTTTTTGCATAGTTCTTCTGTGTGTTCTTGCCACCTCTTCTTAATATCTTCTGCTCTGTTAGGTCCATACAATTTCTGTCCTTTATTGTGCTTATCTTTGCATGAAATTGTCCCTTGGTATCTCTAATTTTCTTGAAGAGATCTCTAATCTTTCCCATTCTACTGTTTTCTTCTATTTCTTTGCACTGATCACTGAGGAAGGCTTTCTTATCTCTCTTTGCTATTCTTTGGAACTCTGCATTCAAATGGGTATACCTTTCCTTTTCTCCTTTGCCTTTTGCTTCTCTTCTTTTCTCAGCTACTTGTAAGGCATCCTCAGACAACCATTTTATCTTTTTGCATTTCTTTCACTTGGGGATGGTTTTCATTACTGTCTCCTGTACAGTGTTATGAACGTCTGTCCATAGTTCTTCAGGCACTCTATCAGATCTAATCCCTTGAATCTATTTGTCACTTCCACTGTATAATTGTAAGGGTTTTAACTTAGGTCATACCTGAATGGCCTAGTGGTTTTCACTACTTTCTGCAATTTAAGTCTGAATTTGGCAATAAGGAGTTCATGCTCTGAGCCACAGTAAGGTCCCAGTCTTGTTTTTGCTGACTGTATACAGCTTTTCCATCTTTGGCTGCAAAAAATATAATGAATCTGATTTCAATATTGACCGTCTTGCGATGTCCATGTGTAGAGGCATTTCTCCTGTTGTTGGAAGAGGGTGTTTCCATGACCAGTACGTTCTCTTGTCAAAACTCTTAGCCTTTGTCCTGCTTTATTTTGCACTCCAGGGCCAAACTTGCCTTGTCTCCAGGTATCCCTTGACTTCCTACTTTTGCATTCTAGTCCCCTGTGATGAAAAGAACATCTTTTTTTGGTGTTAGTTCTAGAATATCTTGTAGGTTTTCATAGAACCGTTCAAATTCAGCTTCTTCAGCATTAGTGGTTGGGGCATAGACTTGGATTACTCTGTTTACTGAATGTTTTGCCTTGGAAACAAACCAAGATCATTCTGTCAATTTTGAGATTTCACCCAAGTACTGCATTTCAGACTTTTTTATTGACTGTGAGGCCTACTCCATTTGTTCTAAGGGAT
The DNA here is from genome assembly GCA_006410635.1 of Cephalophus harveyi. Lineage (NCBI taxonomy): Eukaryota > Metazoa > Chordata > Mammalia > Artiodactyla > Bovidae > Cephalophus > Cephalophus harveyi. The sequence goes on along the minus strand of SJYT01044581.1, from coordinate 69,140 downwards.
TCTTGCCCACAGTAGTAGATATAATGGTTATCTGAATTAAATTCGCCCATTCCCATCCATTTTAGTTCACTGATTCCTGGAATGGCGATGTTCATTCTTGCTGTCTTCTGTTTGACCACGTCCAGTTTACCTTGATTCATGGACCTAACATTCCAGGTTCCCATGCAATATTGTTCTTTATAGCATCAGACTTTACTTTTGGACATCCTAATACTTTACCCCTAAATAATTCACCTTGTTTTTTCTAATTACAAGGACATTTTCTTACATAACTACAGATTATATACTCAGAAAATCTAACACTTATACAATTCTATGTCACATTAATAATTTATAAATAGCCCACATTTATAAATTTCCCAAGTTGTACCAAAAATATTCTCTCTAGATGTTTTTTAAAAATCCATAATATAATCAAAAATTTTCTCCACAGGGCTTCCTAATACCCACTGGACATTTAGGTACATAACAAATTAAATCTCTTTGTTTCTGAGCCCAGTTCTAACTTTATAAGTAAGCATAAAGAAAATTTTCCATAGGTTTAATAAATATTAAATTTTATACAAATGCACTTCCTGGGTAACAAAACAAAGAATACACTTTGTTTTGCCTGAAAGTTTAGGTAAAATTGTCCACCATTTTGATAAATCACATCACTGATGGTATGCCACTTGTGGGGTCTGGACTGCCAAAATGACCCACCTCTATTGATCTGTATTTGTCATAGGAGGCCTCATAAGGACTCCACACACAAGTGTGAGCATTTGACCATTTAACTATGGCTTCCAGTTTATTCTGCCCACTTATTTATATACTGAAATACACATTATTTTATTAGAAATTTTCTATTTCTCTTTCACTTACAGTTAGGGCATTGTGTTGGCTTTCTGTAATTATTCATTTTGAATAATGTTAATGTCTCAGTCGTATCTGACTCTTTGGGATCTCATGGACTGTAACCCACCAGTCTCCTCTGTCCATGGGATTTCCCAGGCAAGAATACTGGAGTGGGTAGCCATTCCCTTCTCCAGGGAATCTTCCCGACCCAGAGACTGAACCTGAGTCTCCTGCACTGCAGGCAGATTCTTTACCATCTGAGCCACCAGGGAAGCCCCCAATATGGGTAGGTATAATAACAAATTTTATTTCTGAATGATAGAAGGGGTGTTACAAAGTATTCATTATAGAAAGGAGTTGTTGACTTCTGTGACATCAGAAAGACTGACCATATTGAGTGCTTGAGAAGATGTGGATAGTTGGGATTCTCAAACAGCACTAGTAAGAATATAAAATGATACAGCCACTGTGGGAAACAGTATGTCAGTTTCTTAAAAAGTTGAACATATACCTACCATATGATCAGTCATTATCTTCCTAGAGATTTACTCAAAAGAAGTAAAAGCATTTGCTCATAAGAGGATCTCTACACAAATGTTCATAGCAGTTTTACTTGCATAGTCCAAACTAGAAATAATCCAACCAAATATCCACCGACAGATAAATGGATAAACAAATTTCAGTATAGCCACACAATGGAATACTACTAAACAATAAAAGGAATGAACACAATACACACAAAATCATGGGCAAATTTCAAAATAATTTTGCTGATTGGAAGCAACCAGGAAAAAAGAGTACACTTTGTATGATTATTGAAAATTATAGAAAATTCTAGAAAATAGGAGCTAATCTACAGGGATGGAAAATCAATTAATGGTGCCTAGGGGTAAAGGGTGGGTAGGAAGGGGCCTGAGGGAGAAAATTTGTAAGAGTACTAGTTATGTTCACTATGTTGCTCTGTCAAAAGTGCATACATATGCCAAATCATGTCAAATTGTTATACTTTAAATATGTGAAAAAGTAAATATGTCAGTTATACCAAAATATAGCTTTTAGAGAAAAACTGGGGTTGTTGTCAACATCTGCCCTATTTAATGCAGTCCATACAGCACCCTCCACAACCTGGGCCTTCATTGCCTTTGTTTAGGTAACTACTCTTGGGTGGTGGATCCCTAGTGGTCTAGGTTTATTATGGTGGTTTTTTTAATGCCTTTGTCTCTCAAAGGGATTGAATTTGGTGTGGGGATAAATAGACATTCTGCACAATGAAATACAAGGGACAAGGGAAAGTGTAGGGCAGAAAGAAAAGAGGGTGTCAGAGGATGAGCCATCTGGATGGCATCACTGATGCAATGGGCATGAACTTGGGCAAACTTCAGAAGATGGTGAGGGCAGGAGTAATGGTGTGCTGCAGTCCATGGGGTTACAAAGAGTCGGACATGACTGGGCAACTGAACAATGAACAATGCTGTGTAGGGCAAGGTTCTGTGAAGGATTTACCTCCTTCAGAGAAAGACCAAAAGAGGATCCCTCTTTCTTCCTGGCATGGGTATATCCACGTGTAATATCTGGAATTTCTGTAGCCATCTTGTGACCATGAGGCGTCCTTGGTGTTTGAGAACACAGCTAACATGTTGAAGAGGGCAAAAGGGAGACATGGAAAGAATTTGAGTCCTTGACAGTCTCCAGACTCTATATTATGTGGTATAATGAGCTCCCCATCATGTGAGGCAGTTGAGTTTAGATTTGTTGTTACATGCAGCCAAAGGCATCCTACCTAACAAATTCCTTATCTTTAAAGACTCAAGTCAAGGACTACCTCTTCCAGGAAGTCTTCTCTGATACCTGCTCCCTTCTAGGCCTGGGGCTGAGTTATATACCCCTACTCTATGTTCTCAGGATATCCTTCTAATGGTCCTTTTTAAAAAAACATTGCATGTAATTATCTATTTACAATTCTCTTGTGCATTGATTGAACTGGGAGCTCCCCAGGGCAGGACTGGGTTTCATTTGTCTCCACTTCACCAGAACATAGACAGTAAGTAAAAAATAGTAGGGATGTAATAAATGCCAGAACAACTGAATTGAAACTCTCCTTTTCATGCACTAACAAATGAGAATCTCACTGCCCCCTAGTCATTACAACTTAATTAAAATTTTCATATCTGAGAATTCCTTTCTTCTATTCCTCAGTATTTTGTGGTTGCTCTTCTTGAGGATCTTTAGAAACTGGAGTTATTTTTGAGGTCTCCCTGGACTACAAAAGATCATCTTCCAGGTGTGCCCTTGCAGGCTGCAAGGGAGGGAGGAGAGGGGGGCTCCCCTTTCTCCACGTTTGGGGCACCGCCTCTTCAGTTTCTCCAGCTGTGGTCTTGGCTCTTTGGGGGAGTGTTGGCTTTTCCGTCCCAGCAGAACAGTGGACTGAAAGACCTGTGCCTTCACCTGCCTCTCCCTGCCTCCTCCCCCAAGTCCCGACCAGGATTATTTTTTTACAGCTGTCTTGGCTCAAGTTGGCCAGGATTTCTGAATTCCCTCTATTAGATCCTTCTGTGTGTCCTGTGGGACCCTTTCCAATAGCACAGCTCCAATGACACTGACAGGTAATGTTTTTTCTGTTTCCCAGATCATTACCAATGAAAAAGATGTAAACCCGGAGCTGGCCAACCCCTTGCCCCTGGGGGTCCTGCTCAACATTTTTCTTCCCTTCCTTCCTTGGAACCTCAGGCTGGAGGCAACACTATTCATCATTTCTTTGGCTGCAAATTGTGCAAGAAGGTGCATTCCATTTTCAAAAAAAGAAAATTGAATAAACAGAAAATGGCATCTTCTCTCTCCTCCCCATCCCCCTCCTTTCTTACATCTGTCCCCTCTCATTCACTCCCTCCCATCCCCAGCATTTCTTCCATGTCTTCCCTAGATTAGTACTTAAGTGCATAGACTCTGGAATGAGAAAACCTGGTTGTGGATCCTTGTTCCATAACTTCACAGCTCTACTGTCATCTGGATGGAGAAACTTAACCCTCTGTACTGTGACATCCTCATTTAGAAAGTGGTGATAATTATGCTTAATAGAGTCATTTTAGGGCTTCCCTGGTGGCTCAGAGGTTAAAGCGTCTGCCTCCGATGCGGGAGACCTGGGTTTGATCCCTGGGTCGGGAAGATCCCCTGAAGAAGGAAATGGCAACCCACTCCAGTATTCTTGCCTGGAGAATCCCATGGACGGAGGAGCCTGGTGGGCTACAGTCCATGGGGTCGCAAAGAGTCAGACACTAAAATGCAGTATGCCCAGGGTTTACAAACACACCTAATAAAAATGCCAAAACACACCTAATAAATGCAATATAGACGTTTGGCATTATTGCTACTACTACCATCATTAATACTACTACTAGCCAGCATTATTGAACATATACTATGTATCGTGTGCTTAATGTTTACTATACTAAACTTCAAAAACATGGTCCCTTTTAATGCTCATAACAGCCCTCACAGATGGTTCCCCAAAACCTACAGTTTTTGAATCCTCTGTGACTGACTCTTTGCTAAGCTCTGTACTCTTCTTTTATCATTTAATTTTCATAACAATCCTATCAAGTAGCTACTGTGAAGGTCCAGCTGACACAGATGGCAAAACTGAGGCTTAAATTAAAAGTCTTGCCGATGTCACACTAATTATAAATGGAGAAGCCAAGATTTGAATTCAGGTCTGTGTAAACTTGGAATTCTCAAACATTAATATGCATCAGATCATCAGTTGGTTAGTCACTCGGTCATGTCCAACTCTTTGCAACCTCATGGACTGTAGCCCGCCAGGATCCTCTGTCCATGGAAATCTCCAGGCAAGAACACTGGAGTGGGTAGCCATTCTCTTCTCCAGGGGATTGTCCCGACCCAGGGAAGGAACTCAGGTCTCTTGCATTATAGGCAGATTCATTATACCGTCTGAGCTACCAGGAAACCTCTAGATCCCCTGGGGGCTTTTTAAAACAAATATTGCTGGGCCCCGCACCCAGAGTCTCTGGTTTAATAAGGCTGAGATGGGGCCTAAGACTTTGCATTTCTAATAAGTTCCCAGGTGAGGCTGACACCGATGGATGATCTGGGGCCATATTTTGAGATCTATTTTATTAGTGGTAGGCATTGCTTTATTCTTGGAATAGGCATAGCCCTTTGGTTGATATCTTGAGTTTTGCTATAGAATCTTAACTAAGAGCCATTTCTCATCATAGGAACAGAGGGGAACATATTATGTTCATCATTCCACTCATGATGTTCCAGAGACCTTCTGACTTCAGTCTTATTTACAAGCTAGTAGTTTCGTGTTACCAGTACTATCACCTACATCTCATGCTTGGGTTTAGATTTATATTCTTTTATTCTTTCTTTTTCTACAAAGAGGCCATTTATTTCAGAAGCTTTCCTTGCAAAGGAGCCATGAATCTGAGCATCAGAGATACTGATGTTGTAGATTTCAAATGTCAAAATGTGAAGAAAATCAAGCACCAGGTTGAAGGGCTGATGGTTACTTTTATGTCATCTTGACTGGGCCACAGTGAGTGCCCTGATTACACGTTATTTCTGGGTGTGTCTGTGAAGTTGTTTCTGGATGAGTTAGCATTTGAACAGTTGGACTCAGTGAAGGAGACTGCCCTTCCTAATATGGGTAGGCATCATCCAGTTCACTGAGGACCTACATAGAACAAAAGGTGAAGGAAGAAGGAGTTTGTTCCCTTTTTCCTATCTTATTGCTTTCCTGGGTCTCCAGCTTATAGACAATCATGGGATTTCTCTGCCTCTAATCCCATGAGCCAATTCCTCATAATCAATTTCTCTTTCTCCCTATGCACAGACTTGAGTGCAATGATGAGTTCCTTGCCAATGGGAAATATAGATCCTAATAATTCATGGCATCTGGTGGCTTCACAATTAATCAAACTAGGGTGGTCATGATGATGTCTGAATGGAAGCAAGGGCTGTGGCATTGGATGGATTCTCCTGAGGGCACTGGATCGTCTACGGAAAGCAAAAGACAAGCTGAGGTCTTTTAAATCTCAGTTCAAGTAATGATCTGAGAGCAAGAAATATCCATGGCAGCTACAAAAGAACCTGGCATTTCTTAGAGATATAGGTTCATATTGCTGAAAATCAAATAAAATGTAATTGGGAGGGTTACAGAGTTGCAACGTTGTAAAAGTCAGGAAATCGATTGGAAAAGAATGAGACACTGAATCCAGAAGGCAGTTGCTATGCTGGAACTAATGCTTTAGCACCCCCATGTCACTTTGGGGTTCCCTTGCTAGCGGAAGTAGCTTGTCTTCTTCTATTTAAGGAGATGAACCTTCCTTGAAAAGCCCTGTGGTGACCTCACTCAGGACAGAAACTTTGCAAGGGGAGTTTCATTCTCCTAAAGACCCACCACAGTTGCCCCTCATTTTCATTAAAACAGTTCAGTTCAGTTCAGCTCAGTCATGTCCGACTCTTTGCGACTCCATGGACTGCAGCACACCAGGCTTCCGTGTCCATCACCAGCTCCTGGAGCTTACTCAAACTCACATCCATAGAGTCAGTGATGCCATCCAACCATCTCATCCTCTGTCATCCCCTTCTCTTCCCACCTTCAATCTTTCCCAGCATCAGGGTCTTTTCCAATGAGTCAGTTCTTCACATCAAGTGGCCTAAGTATTGGAGTTTCAGCTTCAACATCAGCCCTTCCAATGAATATTCAGGACTGATATCCTTTAGGATTGACTGATCTGATCTCCTTGCAGTCCAAGGGATTCTCAAGAGTCTTCTCCAACACCACGCTTCAAAAGCATCAATTCTTCGATGCTCAGCTTTCTTTATAGTCCAACTCTCACATCCATACATGACCACTGAAAAAACCATAGCCTTGACTAGATGGATCTTTGTTGGCAAAGTAACGTCTCTGCTTTTTAATATGCTATCTAGGTTGGTCATAACTTTCCATCCAAGGAACAAGTATCTTTTAATTCATAGCTGAAGTCACCATCTGCAGTGATTTTGGAGCCCAAAAAATAAAGTCTGTCACTGTTTCCATTGTTTCCCCATCTACTTGCCATGAAGTGATGGGACCAGATGCCATGATCTTAGTTTTCTGAATATTGAGTTTTAAGCCAACTTTTTCACTCTCCTCTTTCACTCTCATCAAGAGGCTCTTTAGTTCTTCTTTGATTTCTGCCATAAGGGTGCTGTCATCAGCATATCTGAGGTTAAAACAGTAACTAGGATCAAATTTCAGTATACCCAGGGGTCCAGAACCTAGGAGGAGGAAAGAGCATATACACATTATAAGATTTCACTGATACCTAAAACCTGAAGAATATGTATAGGAGTGGATTTTTAAAAATATAATGCTATGTCTTTTCTTTGGGACATAATCAAGAGTTTTTTGTTTTTTTTTTTTAAAGAAAAACAAGCTTCATTTTATGGAAGAGTTATGGGGAGATTAGTGTTTATAGAGTACATTATAAAGCTATAGTATTTGAAACAGAATGATACTAGTATATGGATGAACAGAATGATCAGTGAAATAAAATAGAACCCAGTGAAATGCCTAAATATGAAAAGTAACTTGATTTATGGAAACAATGACATTTCATATAACTGATCAAAGAACAAACCAATCAATCAATCAATAGCACTGAGACAATTAGCTAGTGATCTGGGGGGAAAAAGGAAGTGGAAAAAAAAGAGCCAGAAAGAGAGAAAAGGGGGAAAGAGGAAGCTGAGGCCTACATTATTGCTTGCCTAAAATAAATTCCATTTTGGTCTGTTATTTGCAACAGATAGAAAATCCATAAAAGATTTAGAATAGAGATCGAATTTTATCCTCTGGAACAGTGAAAATCTCTGAAAGCATGACATAAGATGCAGGAGGTATAAAGAACAGATTTGTAAAGTTGACCACACAAATGTTTTAAATAGGAAAACAAATACACATAGCCAAGAGGCAAACAACAAATGGGAAAATATAGCTACCAGCCATATATCAAAGATTCATTTATTTAATTTACAACAACCTGCTATAATCCAATAAAAAAAGGGTAAAAAACAAATGGAAAAATTGGGGGGGGGGTGATAGATAAAAACAAGCAGATCACACATAGAGGATCCTGCTGTGATGTGTGTCAGAGAGTGTTTTGCCTGTGTTCTCCTCTAGGAGTTTTATAGTTTCTGGTCTTACATTTAGATCTTTAATCCATTTTGAGTTTATTTTTGTGTATGGTGTTAGAAAGTGTTCTAGTTTCATTCTCTTATAAGTGGTTGACCAGTTTTCCCAGCACCACTTGTTAAAGAGATTGTCACACAAAAATAATTTTAAAAAGCAATTCACAATACAAATGAATGTTCAATTTTACTGAGTCAAAAATATGCATGAAAACAGCACAAGGAAAACAGCAGAAAGATGTGCTGTGCTTAGTAGTGTCCAATTCTTTGTGACCCCATGGACTGTAGCCGGCCAGGCTCCTCTGTCCATGGGGGTTCTCCAGGCAAGTATGCTGGAGTGGGTTGTCACGTCCTTTTCCAGGGGATCTTCCCAACCTGGGAATCGACCCAGATCTCCTACACTGCGGGCAGATTCTTTACTGTCTGAGACATCAGGGAAGTCTAGGTGTAGAAAAAGGGGAATTGGCCTATACTCTTGATGGAAATGGGGCTTCGCAGGTGGTGCTAGTGATAAAGAACCAGCCTGCCTATGCTGGAGACAAAAGAGGCATGGGTTCGATCCCTAGGTCGGGAAGATCCTCTGGAAGAGGGCATGGCAGCTCACCAGTGAGATTGCCTGGAGAATCCCATGGACAGAGGAGCCTGGCGGCCTACAATCCATAGGGTTGCAAAAAAGTGGACATGACTGAAGCGACCTAGCATGCAGCACACTTGATGGATATACAAATTGATTCAGTCTTTGAAAGCATAATTAGGCAAATCTATCAAAATTCAAAGTGACTATGCTGTTTGATCCAGTTCTAAAATATTTCTGAGAGATATGCTCACACAGGTGGATGGGATATTTGAACAAGATGCTCATTGCTGGTTTGTCTGTATTAGTGAGAAAAATGTTGGATGCAACTAGAATGCCCATTATTAGAGAACTCATTAAGTAAATCACTTTACACCAATAATATGACACTGTAGAGCCACTTAAAACTGTGTGCTGATCTGCTAGTGTCCAACTTTTTGTGACCGCATGGACTGCAGCCCACCAGGCTCACATTTTATCCATGGGATTTCCTAGGCAAGAATACTGGAGTGGGTTGCCATTTCCTTCTCCATAAAACAATAAGGTAGATCTATTCAATAGAAGCAACAACATGGAATTGAATATATTATTATGTCAAAAAGTAAATTTGCTGAATCATATTTATTTTATAATCTCATCTGTGGTCAACCAAAAATATACATATTAATATATAGAAACACTAGAGAAGGGAATGTAAACCACTTCAGTATTCTTGCCTTGAGAGCCCCATGAACAGTATGAAAAAATGAAAAGATAGGACACTAAAAAATGAACTCCCTAGGTCGGTAGGTGCCCAATATGCTACTGGNTTACCTCTATTTGCATTTTGAGTAGCACTATTCATGTGTACATATTACTTTTCTCCATCCCATGTATATTATAAACCTTTGATGTTTAATCATGCTATTAAAGACTTTCTTTTCCAAGGAATTTCAAGAAATCACAGAAAGGTGAGAAAGATATTTTTCTATAAAATGGAGACAATAATGTTACCTGCTTCATAGATGTGTTGTGAAAATTAAATGAGATAATATGTTTAAAGTGCTTAGCATAATAAAGATTTAATAGTTTTAAAAATGATATTTATTACATTTTCTGACCAGAGAATGTTCTTTTCTTTTTTCCTAATTCTATTTGGGGCACTTGGTATAGAAAGTGTTTAGATTTTTTTTTTGTAATGAATATCTATAACTTTTATGTTTAACAATTTAATATTCAAGAAGGATGACTATTCTGTATTTGTAAAAATGAAACATTATCATTGTGAAGTATTTAAGCAATGGAGAAATGTCCATGCTTTATAATTACCCCAAACGATTATTATTAAGTGAATGATATTTCACATCGTTCTAAGCAGATGAATCAATTACAATGTTTTTAGCTCCAAAAAGAAGTGTATAAAATCTGATTCAAATGGGTTTAACTCATATGGAATGTGTTGATTGCCATAATTGATGTTCAGAAACAGCAGTCTGACCCACTTCATTTTTCTGTGGCTCTACCCTCTGTGTGTGGGGGCCTCAGGCTGGCTTCATTTGTGGTAACAATGACTGTAGCCACTCTGGGCTTTGCACTTTCACATACCAAGACCAGAGGGAGAGAAGGAGCCTCCCCTGGTGAGTGTGGTGTGTATATTGTAAAAGCTAGAATACCTCTTTTCCCAGAAGTCCTCAGCAAACCTTCCCTCAAGCTCTGCTGGCCTTACTCAGCTGGGTCACAAGCCTCAATTCTGAGGCAGGACTATGCCACACTCTGGCTGGCTTTGCCTGAGTTCCCTGGGATAAGGAGGAATGGGATTATCCTGGGAGGAGTCACCACACTGCAGAGCTAGAGCTGGGCTCAGAGTCCCCAGTTCGGGTTCGATCCCTGGGTCAGGAGGATCCCCTGGAGGAGGAAATGGCAACCCACTCCAGTATTCTTAGCTGGAGAATTTCATGGACAGATGAGCCGGGCAGGCTACAGTCCATAGGGTCGCAAAGAGTCAGACATGACTGAAGCGACTTAGCACACGTGCATGTACGAAACATATTATCTGGTGGAGATAGCTAAATGAAAATCCGGGCACTGTTTAGAAGGGAGAAGACAGGAGAGAAGAAGGTATGCTTAAAAGAGACAAGATGACACAGACCTAGAGAGGAAGAAATCTTTTTACAGAAATATGAGAATACTACACACACTATTTTTAATAAAATACTAGATTTAATATGACTTGAATTTAACATTGGAAAAGTAAAACTAAATTAAAACTGAAGGAATCGCTGCCTTTCTGTTAAATGTATCTTCATCACAAAGGCCATTATTTCCTTAAAATTCCCTCTTGGGGAAATAAGGTTAAGAAAAGAAATTATGAAAGGTTTTAAGATGTTGGAAACATTACTTCTTAAGAATAGGCTTCAATTTTAGAGAGTATTGAATGACTCAGGATATGAAAGATGAGTAAACCTTTTGTCTTGCACTTCCTCCCATCTCTCCACCCCTCACCTCCCTGTGCTGACTCTGTTACTGTTTTTTACAGTATCATCGTTTGTAACATTCACATTCTGTTGTGGAAACAGTACTCCCATAATGGCTTCATATCATCAGTTCGGTATTCAAGTAAATTTTATGTTCATGACCCATCCTTTTTACCCCATCCTGTCCCTTTCCAGATACTTTGTTTTGCCTCATCTCTAAATTGACTGAGTTTAATCACTGAATAATTTTTTCAAGAAAGATCATAGGTGTGTCTTCTCTGAGTCCCTTCCTATGTCAGAATATTTGTCTGAGATTTTTATGCTAGACATCATCTTGGATGAGTAAACAATTCTTGAGTCACACTCTCCCTTAGAAGTTCTAGACGGTGCTTCATTCTATTCTGGCACTGAGTATTGATTATCACAGTTAAGTGCAGACCTGATTGACTTCCCTCACTTTTAATGTCAGTAGGCCAAAGGATTTTGTTTGTTTGTTTTCCCTTCAAGTCCTTGATGTTCAATAAGTTAAAGAGGCTGTGTCTCAGTGTTGAGCAGCCAGTTTTTCTTTTCCTGATCCTGCCGTGCTCTTTTAGGCTTTGCTTCATTTCATCAGGTGTCAGGGCAATTTTCTTGTTTTATATCTTTGCATATTTAGTCTGTCCTATTTGTGGATTCTCTACTTTAAGAATAACAAACAGGTTTAAGTTGCTTTGTGCCTGTCTCTTATACACATCTAGATGTGTATAAGAGACAGGATCAAGACCATCCCCAAGAAAAAGAAATGCAAAAAGGCAAAATGGTTGTCTGAAGAGGCCTTACAAATAGCTATGAAAAGAAGAGAAGTGAAAGGCAAAGGAGAAAAGGAAAGATATATCCATCTGAATGAAGAGTTCCAAAGAATAGCAAGGAGAGATAAGAAAGACTTCCTCATTGATCAGTGCAAAGAAACAGAGGAAAACAATAGAATGGGAAAGACTAGAGATCTCTTCAAGAAAATTAAAGATATGAAGGAAAACTTGCACACAAAGATGGGCACAATAAAGGACAGAAATGGTATGGACCTAACAGAAGCAGAAGATATTAAGAAGAGGTGGCAAGAATACACAGAAGAACTATACAGAAACGTTCTTCACAACCCAGATAATTATGATAGTGTGATCACTCACCTAGAGCCAGACATTCTGGAATGCAAAGTCAAATGGCCCTTAGGAAGCATCACTACGAACAAAGCTAGTGGAGGTGATAGAATTCCAGTTGAGCTATTTCAAATCCTAAAAGATGATGCTGTGAAAGTGCTGCACTCAATATGTCAGCAAATTTGGAAAACTCAGCAGTGGCCACAGGACTGGAAAAGGTCAGTTTTCATTCCAATTCCAAAGAAAGGTCATGCCAAAGAATGCTCAAACTACTGCACAATTGCATTCATCTCACACACTAGTAAAGTAATGCTCAAAATTCTCCAAGCCAGGCTTCAACAGTACGTGAACTATGAACTTCCAGATGTCAAGCAAGGTAGAGGAACCAGAGATCAAATTGCCAGCATCCGTCGGATCATCCAAAAAGCAAGAGAGTTCCAGAAATGCATCTACTTCAGCTTTATTGACTATGGCAAAGCCTTTGACTGTGTGGATCACTACAAACTATGGAAAATTCTGAAAGAGATGGGAATACCAGACTACCTGACCTCCCTCTTGAGAAACCTATATGCAGGTCAGGAAGTAACAGTTAGAACTGGACATGGAACAACAGACTGGTTCCAAATAGGAAAAGGAGTATGTCAAGGCTGTATATTGTCACCCTGCTTGTTTAACTTCTATGCAGAGTACATCATGAGAAATGCTGGGCTGGAGGAAACACAAGCTGGAATCAAGATTGCTGGAAGAAACATCAATAAACTCAGATGGGCAGATGACACTACACTTATGGCAGAAAGCAAAGAAGAACTAAAGAGCCTCTTGATGAAAGTAAAAGAGGAGAGTGAAAAAGTTGGCTTAAAATTCAACATTCAGAAAACTGAGATCATGGCATCTGGTCCCATCACTTCATGGCAAATAGATGGTAATACAATGGAAACAGTGACAGACTATTTTGGGGGGCTCCAAAATTACTGCAGATGGTGACTGCATGAAATTAAAAGACACTTGCTCCTTGCAAGAAAAGTTGTGACCACCCTCGACAGCATATTAGGAGAAGGCAATGGCAACCCACTCCAGTGCTCATGCCTGGAAAATCCCATGGACGGAGGAGCCTGGTAGGATACAGTCCATGGGGTCACTAGGAGTCGGATACAACTGAGTGACTTCACTTTCACTTTTCACTGCACTGGAGAAGGAAATGGCAACCCACTCCACTATTCCTGCCTGGAGAATCCCAGGGATGGGGGAGCCTGGTGAGTTGTTGTCTATGGGGTCACACAGAGTCGGACACGACTGAACCAACTTAGCAGCAGCAGCAGACAGCATATTAAAAAGCAGCGACATTACTTTGCCAACAAAGGTCGATCTAGTCAAAGCTTTGGTTTGTCCAGTAGTCATGTATGGATGTGAGAGTTGGACTACAAAGAAAGCTGAGCACTGAAGAATTGATGCTTTTTAACTGTGGTGTTGGAGAAGACTCTTAAGCGTCCCTTGGACTGCAAGAGATCCAAAAAGGAGATAAGTCCTGGGTGTTTTTTGGAAGGACTGATGCTAAAGCTGAAACTCCAATACTTAGGCCACCTGATGCGAAGAACTGACTTATTTGAAAGGACCCCAATGCTGGCAAAGATTGAAGGCAGGAGGAGAAGGGGTTGACAGAGGATGAGATGGCTGGATAGCATCACCGACTCAATGGACATGAGATTGACTAAACTCCGGGAGTTGGTGACGGACAGGGAGGCCTGACATGCTGCAGTTCATGGGGTCACAAAGAGTCAGACACGACTGAGTGACTGAACTAATACATAGAAAAAGTCTGAAAGACACACTAAAACTTAACAGTTTTTACCTCTGGGGGGCAGGATGGGGGAGATTGTGCTTGATAAGCAGTGTGAGATTTTTACTTTTTATGTTATACAGTTCTCATTTTTGTGAGCATATATCAATTTTATATTTTAAAATGCATTCCTCTCTCTTTTTCTCACTCTTTTTTTAAAAAAGAATTTTCCTTTCTCTTTCTTCTTTAGTGCTCCCTGCCTCAGAAAGACTTTCCTCCCCTCCAGTCTGGATGTTTCCCAGAAGGATCCCTCTTCAGCTCCACCTGGGTAAGAGGACCCCAGGAGACGTGGAGAAGGTACTGGTAGGTTGAGAGGCAGCTTTGCCTCCCTCTAAAGAAATGATCTCGGGTAGCTTACTTGACCTCTGGGAGCCTCAGTTGGGAAATGTGACCATCGGGAAGGTTTTTCCCAGGGTCTGTGTCATATTGATGGCCCCAGCAGTGAGCTACTGCAGGTCAGTTTTCCAGACCCTGCCCTTGTCTCCTGGAGACCATCTCCTGCCTTATATGGGAAGCTGGCAGCACCTTTCACGCTGAGGTGCTGCTGACTCTGATGGGTAACAGAGCGCTTTATCCCACCTCAGGTCTGTTCTATTTCGGGGCTGCTATCAGCCATTTCTCATCTCAGACTTGCCTCTGTTATCTAAATGGCCCCTTGGGGGAGGGGAAGCTGATGCTTCAGGCCTCAAGGAGAGCTGCTTTTGTCTAGGTTTGAAGTTGGTTTCTCTGAGTGAGCCTGTCACTCAAATGCCCTGGTGGCTCCTGAGTTGCATCTAGAGACACTGGTTGAGTCACCTGTATGTGAAGACTGTAGTCCCAGGCTTTACTGCCAACTCTCTAAATGTGACATAAACAACTCCATAAACATGACACTGTGTGAGTGTGCATGTGTGTGTGACTACCTGGTACTAAGCACTCCCTCTGTGCCTGCCAGCCTGCTTGGTGCTTTACATGGGACCATAACCTAGGGGCTATGTGTTATTAAACCCATTTCACAGATGAGGAAACCTGAGACTCAGAGAGAGCGAGTAACTTGTAAGTTCATCTATAAGAGATCCTTTAGTTTTAAGAAGCTGAGTTCAAGAGTAGCCACAAAACTTGACTCACCTGAGTCAAGGCTGCCCCTTTCTTTTGCTTTTGGCAAGTACATAACAAGTCATCCAAAACACCCCAGTAACTACTGGAGGAGAATGAAATTCATTGCTGATCTTTTCTTGGCTCTTCCCCCACCCCCACCCTTCAACTGCCACCAACACTTGATTATTTCCATTTTCTTTCTTCACCAGATATTTGTTCAAAGAAATAAAAACCGTATGGTTAGCAGTATCTGCCAAGTTTCGGCGGCTGGGTGGGGGAGAAGAGGACCAGCACTGAGCAGACAGGGTACAAAGCAAATGCTTGTGTGTCATTTGAAATATGGTCTGTGCCTGTGTCAGACATTTGCACAACGCTCTGAATCAATTTTGTTGATTCGGGCACTTTTGGGAGACTAACAAACCTATCTTGAAATACGGGGCCAGGAAACAACTTCCCTGGAGCTCATTTTCCAGTGACAAGTTCCACCTTATCTCAAGTGTCTCCACTCCTGAAATTATAAGCATATGTCCTACCGCCATTGAAAATAAATTTGTCGAGACAACAAGCTGGCATGGAGAGAGAGTGTGCAAAACAGGAAACCATGGCAAGTGCTTCCATACTTCTCCAGGAGACAAACTGCTTTGTAATTTTCACTCAAAACAACTTATAGAAGTTAGTACTTTATTCTCCAGTCCTGTAAAAGCCTAATTGGTGCCCATATATTAGACTAATATTTTTTCCAGCCCTTTAAACTCTGCCGCAAGATTAGAATGAGGGAAAAAGAGTACCTGAGTTCTCCTTGGAATGAGATGACATCACCTGAAAAAATGCCCAGATTTCACCTATAAACTGTTGGGATATTTCCTTGATTGTTTCATGGCTCCTCTCTTAGCCCCTCTCATCTTCACCAGGAAAACTCCATATCGCCTTTGCATATCCCTTCTCTATGATTTAAAAGCCCCAGTGGCTTCTTTGTGGACCTAAAGATTATTCTCTAGCCCCTGGTGTGTTTGGTAATATTCCCAGAAGAAGGTACACATAAGCTTTTTAAGAGGTCGCAAGAAATTGCTTCATCATTCTTGAATGCGAGGACCTTTCTGGGAGAGAAGGGATTTTTGTCTGCCTTCTTCAGTCTGCATGCCCATTGCCTAAGACAAGGTCAGGTACATTCTTGGTGCTCAATAAATATTTATTAAAATCAAGGAATAAATTACAGTAGACATCTGCGGTTATTGCCTGCCTGCACTCATTCCTTTCTTCCTGGTAAGAGCACGTGGAGCTTTTCTGGGAAACCTCATCTTTCTCATTCCCAGTGTGCCTCAGCGTGAACTATAAAGGTGAATTATCCCGGGCTCCGGGGGTGGGCACATGTCCCAGGTCTGAACCATGAACCACAGCGATTGGTTCAGAGATGGGCACATGATCTAACGTGAGTCCAATGAGAGCGAGCCTTGAGGATTTTATGGGAACTCTGGGGATAAGAGTTTTTGTTTTGTTTTCCCCCACCGTAACTGCGATCTCTAAGGATACTGTGAGCCAGGAGTTTCAGCCTTCACCTCATAGAAAAGCCCTCCCTAGGAATCAATTTAATACAGAGAAATGCAGAGTCAAGAGAGGGAGAAAAGGATTAAGTTCTACAGTCATTGTTTAATCCTCGAATCTAACTATATCTGGGCCCCCAAATCCCCTGGAGTTTTTAATCATATGACCCAATAAATTCCCTCAAACTGGTTTCTAGAAAACTAATATTTTTAAAAATAAAATGAAGAGCCAAATTAAGGAAATGTCAGTGATTTCACCGTTCTGGTAACTATGGTTTCTGTTAGAATCTGTCCATACTTGACTCATAGTATTCAAGAATCAGGCTGCTATTGCTAACAGACACCAAGATGCAACAACTTAAACAAGATAGCTTTTTAAATCCCCCGTACTGAAACCTGGAAAGCAATCCAAGCTGGAACAGTGGCTTAACCAGTATTCTATTTTGTTACTTTGCCATCCTCAAAATGTAGCTCTCCTTTCGTGCTCTCGTGGTCTGAGATGGCTGTTTGAGCTCCTACCATCATGCATCTTGCCACCAGCGGAAAGAGTAAAAGGAGAAAGTGAAAAACATGTTCATCCCTTGGCGCGGTGGACTTGGAGAAAGGTGTAGGTGGGTGGATCAGAAGTGAAGCTGAAAATAATTCCTCCCTCCTTCTTTCCTTCTCTGCTTTTTTCTTCCTTCCTCTCTCCCCGCTTCCCTTCTTCCTGCTTCTTTCTTTCTCTCTTCCTCTCTTCCTTCCTTCCTTTCCTTCTTCCCTCCTTCTACCTTCTCTCCTTCCCCCTCTCCCTTCTTCCCTTTCTCTCCTTTCCTCCAAGGATTCACTGAGGACCCGCTATGTACCAGCTACTGTGATGGGTACTAGAGAGACAATACTGAATAAGGTAGACTGTTAAAAATGCCAGAGGTTCAGTTTTAGGAGGTAGCAGCTCTCAGAGTGAGTTCTGGGACTTCCTTTTTACAAGATTGAGAAAACCCTGCCACCCCCAACTTCCAAAAGCCTAGAGAGTGCCAATCTACCCTGTGTCTACCAATCCAGGAAAATATCTATTACCTCTATTTGCATTTTGAGTAGCACTATTCATGTGTACATATTACTTTTCTCCATCCCATGTATATTATAAACCTTTGATGTTTAATCATGCTATTAAAGACTTTCTTTTCCAAGGAATTTCAAGAAATCACAGAAAGGTGAGAAAGATATTTTTCTATAAAATGGAGACAATAATGTTACCTGCTTCATAGATGTGTTGTGAAAATTAAATGAGATAATATGTTTAAAGTGCTTAGCATAATAAAGATTTAATAGTTTTAAAAATGATATTTATTACATTTTCTGACCAGAGAATGTTCTTTTCTTTTTTCCTAATTCTATTTGGGGCACTTGGTATAGAAAGTGTTTAGATTTTTTTTTTGTAATGAATATCTATAACTTTTATGTTTAACAATTTAATATTCAAGAAGGATGACTATTCTGTATTTGTAAAAATGAAACATTATCATTGTGAAGTATTTAAGCAATGGAGAAATGTCCATGCTTTATAATTACCCCAAACGATTATTATTAAGTGAATGATATTTCACATCGTTCTAAGCAGATGAATCAATTACAATGTTTTTAGCTCCAAAAAGAAGTGTATAAAATCTGATTCAAATGGGTTTAACTCATATGGAATGTGTTGATTGCCATAATTGATGTTCAGAAACAGCAGTCTGACCCACTTCATTTTTCTGTGGCTCTACCCTCTGTGTGTGGGGGCCTCAGGCTGGCTTCATTTGTGGTAACAATGACTGTAGCCACTCTGGGCTTTGCACTTTCACATACCAAGACCAGAGGGAGAGAAGGAGCCTCCCCTGGTGAGTGTGGTGTGTATATTGTAAAAGCTAGAATACCTCTTTTCCCAGAAGTCCTCAGCAAACCTTCCCTCAAGCTCTGCTGGCCTTACTCAGCTGGGTCACAAGCCTCAATTCTGAGGCAGGACTATGCCACACTCTGGCTGGCTTTGCCTGAGTTCCCTGGGATAAGGAGGAATGGGATTATCCTGGGAGGAGTCACCACACTGCAGAGCTAGAGCTGGGCTCAGAGTCCCCAGTTCGGGTTCGATCCCTGGGTCAGGAGGATCCCCTGGAGGAGGAAATGGCAACCCACTCCAGTATTCTTAGCTGGAGAATTTCATGGACAGATGAGCCGGGCAGGCTACAGTCCATAGGGTCGCAAAGAGTCAGACATGACTGAAGCGACTTAGCACACGTGCATGTACGAAACATATTATCTGGTGGAGATAGCTAAATGAAAATCCGGGCACTGTTTAGAAGGGAGAAGACAGGAGAGAAGAAGGTATGCTTAAAAGAGACAAGATGACACAGACCTAGAGAGGAAGAAATCTTTTTACAGAAATATGAGAATACTACACACACTATTTTTAATAAAATACTAGATTTAATATGACTTGAATTTAACATTGGAAAAGTAAAACTAAATTAAAACTGAAGGAATCGCTGCCTTTCTGTTAAATGTATCTTCATCACAAAGGCCATTATTTCCTTAAAATTCCCTCTTGGGGAAATAAGGTTAAGAAAAGAAATTATGAAAGGTTTTAAGATGTTGGAAACATTACTTCTTAAGAATAGGCTTCAATTTTAGAGAGTATTGAATGACTCAGGATATGAAAGATGAGTAAACCTTTTGTCTTGCACTTCCTCCCATCTCTCCACCCCTCACCTCCCTGTGCTGACTCTGTTACTGTTTTTTACAGTATCATCGTTTGTAACATTCACATTCTGTTGTGGAAACAGTACTCCCATAATGGCTTCATATCATCAGTTCGGTATTCAAGTAAATTTTATGTTCATGACCCATCCTTTTTACCCCATCCTGTCCCTTTCCAGATACTTTGTTTTGCCTCATCTCTAAATTGACTGAGTTTAATCACTGAATAATTTTTTCAAGAAAGATCATAGGTGTGTCTTCTCTGAGTCCCTTCCTATGTCAGAATATTTGTCTGAGATTTTTATGCTAGACATCATCTTGGATGAGTAAACAATTCTTGAGTCACACTCTCCCTTAGAAGTTCTAGACGGTGCTTCATTCTATTCTGGCACTGAGTATTGATTATCACAGTTAAGTGCAGACCTGATTGACTTCCCTCACTTTTAATGTCAGTAGGCCAAAGGATTTTGTTTGTTTGTTTTCCCTTCAAGTCCTTGATGTTCAATAAGTTAAAGAGGCTGTGTCTCAGTGTTGAGCAGCCAGTTTTTCTTTTCCTGATCCTGCCGTGCTCTTTTAGGCTTTGCTTCATTTCATCAGGTGTCAGGGCAATTTTCTTGTTTTATATCTTTGCATATTTAGTCTGTCCTATTTGTGGATTCTCTACTTTAAGAATAACAAACAGGTTTAAGTTGCTTTGTGCTTTTCATATTTACTGTTTATCTCAAGCGTTTTTTTCTGTCTATAATTTTATTTTGAGCTGTGTCTATTCAGCTTTTTGCTATTTTTATTTATTTATTAGTTCCATGATAATATTTTGGTCTTTAATTTCTTTCAATAGAGCTTAAATCTCCATTTTTTAAAAAGATCATTCTCTTATTATTTTTCCCTTTGGGCCTCAGTATGTTGAATTCATATTATTATTAACCTGTTTTATAACCTCATATACTCAGCTAGTTTTCTTCTTCCCTGATGTGGAGCTTTTGATGAAAATGCTCAAGATTTTTGATAATTCAAGGCCTCTAGGAAGAGCACAGGGTTGGAATCTGCACTCTTCTAAAAGTTCCCCTTCCTTTCCTTGTCCTCCTCTTTTTGAAGTACTTCACTTCACTTCACTTGACGTTACTTCACTTCCTTGTTTGTACCCATTTCCTTGTTTGCTTGCTGTTGCTGATTTCCTTTTCTTACTGGTTTTTATTATTTTTGTTCATATACTATATATTAAGGGAGGAGAATATTTTGTCTTCATTCTGCCTTCTTTCTTCAGAAGTTTGTATTATTTCTATTTACTGACACTTATTATAAAGTCAGAAAGAAGTGATCTCCATTGCTTAAAAATAAATCAATGATGGGGCTTCCCTGGCAGTCCAGTGGCTGAGATTTCACCTTCCAGGGCAGGGGGTGCAGATTCCATCCTGGTCTGAGAACCAGGAGCCCACATGCCTCTCAGCCGAAAGTCTGAAAAATGAAACAGAAACAGTATTGTACCAAATTCAGTAAAGACTTTAAAAAATAAAAATAAAATAAAACTAAATCAATGAGATCATGTGAGGTTTATTAAACACTTTGAAGTCCTATGCAAATATTATTTTTAGAAGGTGAGATCATAGCATCTTAAGCTTAGAAAAGGCCTAGGATCTTGTGTTTTAATCCCACAGCCAACTCAGAAACCCCTCCTGCAGCATTTCTCATGATGACTTCTCCTGCTCTCTGTGATGGGAATTCACTGTTGGGGAAAGCCAAACAAATTCAGGGAATAGACAGCTCTCAGTGTGAGTAATTACCTCTGTGTATTAAAGCAAAATGTGCTTTCCTGAGCTTCAGCCTAGAGACTCTATCTCTGCCCTGTCAGCAGGTGGCAAAACGGGCATCATTTGAAGTTGTCACAACGTGGAGATATCAGCAAACCTCAAAGACAAAAACAAGAAAGGAAGATTTACTGGGCTTGCATATGAACAAGACAATCACAATAATTTGTGTGAACTGTTTTCTACTTGTGCCCCCAAAACACACCGCAGAAAAAAAAGGATTTTAGCTGTAAAAATGATTAACTTTGTAGTAAGTTTTTATCTGAATTTAACCGAATCCTACAAAATTTTGTTAAAGGCTCATAGATAGTTGCTCCTATAAACGTTGGCAACCTTCAAAGAAGAAAGACTGCTCCTGATATCTGGCCCTTATCACCTCTCTCTGCCTCTCAGGATGCAGAGTAAGCACTTGCTGAGTGAGAAACACATTTCCCAGTGGGTCAAGCACTTCTCAAGAGGAAGCAGCCTGTGGATCACTTCCTAACCTACACACCCCTGCCAGGCAGTGCCAAATGACCCATTTGGAAATATTTTTTGGACAAATAACTGTTCCTGTAGCCAAATGTTTTTTAAAAAATACTTCCAAAAGAATCTTTTCAACAATGTTGATTCTAATCTGTAACAGAAATGCATTTATATTTTACGAATTTTTTTTTTTTTGGCATCAGTTCAAATTTCCTTTGAAAATGCTTAGGAGCTTTGGGCAGTCTTTTGTTCTCCTTTTTAGAGTAAACATTTCCAAAAAATTTGTGTGGCACTTCAGTACTGACACTTAGGCGTTAAGTAAGAGACTGATGGAGGGTGATGTAGAGATCCACAGTGACACAGGTTAAGAGTCCCCTGAACCCCCCAGTGCCAGCCCTGCCTTCAGGAAGGTTCACGTGGTTTGTGAATTCTTTCCACAACCTCTCTATATGAGGTTGACACCTCCGAGCTTGAGAACCCCTTGAGATCCTTCTGTGGAGTTTCATTTTTATTTATTATTATTATTATTTTTAGTGAAACATAGTTGATATACAATGTTGTGTTAGTTTCTGGTGTATAGCAAATTGATTCAGTATATATATATATCCCTTTTCATATTCTTTTCCATTATGGTTTATTTGAGTAAAGTTTCATTCACACACACCTTTAGGTAATCCTTACCCAAGTCTACATTTTCAAAGGGACTTTTTAAGAATCTTATTATTTATTTATTTATTTTCCTGAGGACTGGGTCAGAATCTCTTCAGTTGCAAAGGCAATGATCTCAGGGTTGTTTTTTTTTTTTTTTCACCCTCCTTGGTTTTACTTCAGAGAAGAGGCAGGACAATTCTGTCCCTCCATCACTGGTCTGGTGCATGAGAGGGCTTAGAGAAGAGCCTCCCCAGTGCAGGGCCCTTTCCTTAAACTCTCACCCTGTGCCAGGCCCTTTGTGTGCACTGCTGTATCTAATGCTCTCAGCAGCTCTCTGGGGTTAGTTCTGTCTTATTCCTGCTTCACACATTGGGAAATGAAGGTGCAGAGAGGTTCGATGGCTTGCCCAAGGTTACTCATCTTGGAAGCAGAAGAACCCAAATGTGAAATTCAGTCGGATTCAGAACCTTCCCACCCCCACTACTGTGTTGCTCCCCTACAATGAGGGTATCGAGTACCTACATCAGCAGCCTGGTAACTAGCTCAAATGATCATCTCCAGTGACCCTCTTGCAAGCAGCTCTTGAGTGCTATTATAGGAGATAAATAAAGTGACAAAGGAAGACGTCTGCGGGTGGCACACGACGCTGGCAGATTCTTACACAGGATCTCAGGGGCCTAATGGGCTTTCTATTTCCAGCCATGTGGTGGATTGCAATACATAGAGCCCTCCTGCTATGAAGACACCTGGAAATGCGATCTAAATAGAGCTAGCATTCCTTTAAATGTCACACTGGACTCAAAAGAGAGAAAAGGAAATCCCAGGGACCAAAGAAGAAATGAAAACTAGAAACCAGAGCGCAATCTGCAAACTAAAGCTGGAGCTACTTGGGGGGGGTTTGATGATCTCAGAAACCGAGGAGCTTGGGATATAGTGGTTACTCTGGGACAGAAGGAAAACTCAGTATCTCTTGTAAAGCTGTTACCCGTAGTGAAAGGGTAAAGAGAAAAGAAAAGACCCTCAAAAGACCGAGAGAAATGACAGGAAGGCTCACATTCCTTGGAGTGAGCTCTCAGTGGTGGAAACGTTTGAAACCCCAGGCCTGCCCTCTCTAGCCTTGGAGTTCAACAGTGAACTCCCCATATGGCACCAGACACCTCTGGATGTTAAATTAGCATAGTGGCATTTCTTAGATGCTCCCCAAGTTCCTGACAAAAGCAGAGGTGAGGCATTACTAGAGAGATATCCCCAAACCTGGAGCCCCAAGGTTCCCATGGATCAAACAGTAGATGAAATGAGTTCACAATCCAAGGTCTTAAAAAAAAAAAAACACCAAATGTATGAGCCAATGCCAACAGGCATAACAATAGAAATATCCATCTTTCCAAAACCAGATATCAGATAGAAGCTATAAAATAAACATAGAAAGTGATTGAAGGTAAGAAAGGAGTAATGAGAAAAAAGAAATCATTTAAAAAAAACCCCAAAACAAAACTAAGCAGATTGCTTAGTTCAAATAAAACTTTGAACAAAGGAGCAAGGCTACATACTTAAGAGCAGCTTAAGGAAGAACCAGGGGAGCACTTGATCCAACTCTGTTTGACATCTGAGACAGATGGAAAAATTTCCAGAACACTGCACAGGGGAACAAGTGGTCCCAGGAAGGCAGTCTTAGGCCTTTTACTGGAAACAACAGACAAGAATAGTTCTTTTTGTGTTGGACTGCTCTGTCATCAGCAAACCCTTTTTGTAAAGGGCCATATAATAATTATTTTCAGCTTTGCCAGCCATGCGTGTCACATAATTGTCTTCGCGTTTTTCTGCAACCCTTGAAAATGCAAACATTTTCCTTAGCTCACAGGCCTCAGGTGGGTTTTGACCTGAGGGCTCTTATTTGCAGACCCTGTGCTGAGCCATAGTCTGTCGTTCTCCTGGGCATTTGCCACCACCATGTGCATGGGGAGAGTCTGCCTGCGAATGGAACTGCTCAAAGGAAGGCCTTGCCAGGAAGAGGACAAAGAGAACACAGATTCCTGATGACAGGGTTTGAGTGTCTGGACCCACCATACACAAAGGTCCAACCAGGAATTCTTAGTTATGTGAATTAATAAATATTCTTTTTTTAAAAAAGCCACTTTTCCTTGGTTTTATGCCACTTATAAACAAAAGAGCAACATGCACATTTAGCAATGCCCTTGAAGCTCATTTTAAGAGAATCTTGAAATCCTTTGTGTGTGATAGTCTGCTGGCCTTAACATTGTCTAAACAGAAATCAATTTCATTTGGAAATTACAGAAGATATAATGAATGCGCCATTATTCTACAATCAGCTGCTATGTGGAGGGAAAAAGAGAAGAGAGGAAAATAGTATTTTTGTATGTGTCCAGCACCATACTGAGTGTTTTACAAGTTGTCTCATTAAAGCGTTACAATGACTTTTTCAACCCCATATCGCAAATGTCCTAGATCAGGGGTCATCAAACTTTTCCTGTAAAGGGCCATAGAGTAAATACTTTTGGCTTTGTGGTCTATATACAGTCTACTGAAACGACTTAACCCTGCCATGTAGAGCAAATGTAGCCATAGACAATATGTAAATAGAACAGGTATGGCTGTGTTCCAATAAAACTTTATTTGCAAAATCAGGTGGTGGAAAGCAATCAGCAATCAATAAAAATAAATGAATATTATAAAGCAGGTGGTGGGCAGGATTTGGTGTGTGGGCTGTAGATTGTTCACATTTGTAAAAGATGATCATTGCCCTCCTAGCAAATGAGCTTAACTATTTGAATAGAGCACTTCCCCCTAACACTATAAAGGTTACTTGTGCCTCATCCAATATTGCTTTAAGAAATTTCTATTAAAATGTCAGCTTGGATAACTTGAATTGTTCATCTGGAACTTAGCATTCATAACCTCTTAAAAATTAGTGATCCTCATGCTTCTGCTTGTTTGCCCTGACTTGACTGGAAGCTTTTTAAAGATATGGTTGTTTGTTCACTTATTGTCTAAAACAGGGTGAAAGTGAACGTGTTAGTCGCTCAGTCCTGTCTGACTCTTTGACCCATGGACTGTAGTCTGCCAGGCTCCTCTGTCCATGGAATTCTCCAGACAAGAATACTGGAGTGGTAGTCATTTCCTTCTCCAGAGGATCTTCCCGACCCAGGGATCGAACCTGGGTCTCCATTACAGACAGATTCTTTAAGGTCTGAACCACCGGGGAAGCCCCAAACAGGGTAGTCAGTAACTACCATCCTTGGGCTAAATCCTGCCCCTGAACAAACTCTGGCCTGGGGATCAAGCCTGCCTCCCCCACCACTTGTTTTTACAAATAAAGTTTTATCGAAGCATACTAATTCACCTTCATATTTGCTATTTTAGTGCTATAATGGCAGAAATGAGTAGTTGTGGCAGAGATCAAAGCCAAAATTATTTGCCATCTGAACCTTGCATAAGAAGTTTCCTGGTTCATTCTCTAGACAGAAGGTGAAGTTATAATTATCTTAATTGCTGGCTGAGTATTTCCTTAAGTAGGAAGTTGTCTTTGCTTGGGAAAATAGCTTGGTGAGTGTTTGGTCTGGAGAACACCCAGCACATAGGTATTTGGAAGAGCCCAGGCAGAAAGATGTACCATTCTATGTAAGAAAATGAGAAGAATGTTGGGTTTGGCTCCTGAAACAATGGAGGGAAAAGCAGGGTGGCTGGTGGGAAAAAGATTGGAGAGAGAGGAGCTGGGAAGTTCTTGCGAGGTAGGAACATTACACGAGGTGGTAGCCAGGCCGAAGAAAGAGCTAGTACATGATTTTAAGTTGTTTGCTCTGTCGTATGCAGTGTCACCCTTCCTGTGATCACTTGGTCTTTAGGAAAATGCCTTGGTTGCTTTGGGGTGGGGTGGGACAGAGAAGAAGCTGTATGCTATATAGCAGCTGATGCCAGAGCAGAATGAAGAACTAGCTACAAGATATAGAACAAAACAAAGTTTGGTAAAGTCAGGACATGAGAACTAATCATATAACCATGCAACTAACATGAGAATTAACTGTAAGTCTATAAGAACTTCTCCTCGAATTTGAAGAACACTTGGAAGTGCTTTAGGTGTCTTTAATCTATGGAATTGGGTTTGGAGCAATCTTATCTAGAATTTAAGGACCCAGGTGACCCTAGCTGATAGCTATTAGACCCTTACTCAACAAGGATGAGTAAAACATTCTCCTTGCTTCCAGGAGCTCACGCTCTGTGGGAAGCATTAGAAACACATGTGTAATAAGGTCTCTGACAGAAAGATGCTGTGAATGCACGAATGGCAGAATGATCCACTTTGCCTCAGGTATCATGGAGGAATTCCTGTAGGAAGTGACCTTTGAGCTGAATCTTGAAGGATGAGAAAGGGTTAATTGCTCAGATTGGGAAAGGGAGGACCTCCCAGCCAGAGGGAACCAGGTGAGCCCAAATGGGAGTCAGGAAGGTTCCTGTGAGGGAAATTGAAGAGGCAGACTGTGCAGAGATGGATCAGGGCCAGGTAATTTTGTTTACTTCTTTTTTTTCCTCCATAATGTTTATTATATGAGGAAGATGCTCAATAAAAGATGTTCTCAGATGGGTTATCATCTATTATTTAATTGATGCTGGGAAATATTTAAGGCAGGAGAAGAAGGGGATGACAGAGGATGAGACAGTTGGATGGCGCCACCGACTCATGGATGTGAGTTTGAGCAAGCTCTGGGAGTTAGTGATGGACAGGGAAGCCTGGTGTGCTGCAGTCCGTGGGATCACAAAGAGTCAGACATGTCTGAAAGACTGACCTGAAATGATTTAATAGGAACTGGGCATTGATGAGGTGTCTCTTGGGCTTTTCAGGTGACGCTGGTGGTAAAGAATCCGCCTGACAATGCAGGAGACCTGGGTTCGATCCCTGGGTCAGGAAGACCCCCCGGAGGAGGAAATGGCAACACACTCCAGTATTCTTGCCTGGAGAATCCTGTGGATGGAGGAGCCTGGCAGGGTACAGTCCATAGGCTCACAAAGAGTCGGACGGATACAACTGACTGACAGCATGTGTGAGCACGAGGTGTTCCTTTCTCATTGCTCTTTAGACTGTTTAATATTTGGGGGCCTTACAGCTGTTCTTACTGTGAACATGCGTCTTGAGTGAACATCGTGATCTATATCAAGGACTAGGGGATTTTAACTGATCTTTTAAAGTTTTTTATTGATGTATACTTGATTTATAGTATTGTGTTAGTTTTAGGTATACAGCACAGTGGTTCACTTATACATCCATATACATTCTTTTTTTATATTCTTTATATTTATATTCCTTATTTATATATATTGCTTTTCAGATTCTTTTCCCTTATAGGTTATTATAAAATATTGAGACTAGTTCCCCATGCTATGCAGTAGGTCCCTGCTGGTTATCTATGTTTTATACAGTAGTGTAATAGTGTGTATCCTAACCTTCTAATTTATCCCTCCTACCAACCCCCTTTCCCTTTTGGTAACCATAAGTTTGTTTTCTATATCTATAAGTCTCTTTCTGTTTTTGAAATAAGTTCATTTGTATCATATTTTTAGATTCCACATATAAGTGATATCTTATATTTGTCTTTCTCTCCAACCATGTTGCTACAAATAGCATTATTTCATTCTTTTTATGGCTTAGTAGTATTCCATTGTGTACATGTACCACATCTTTATCCATTCCTCTGTTGATGGACATTTAGGTTGCTTCCATGTCTCGGCTACTGTAAACAGTGTTGCAGTGAACTCTGGGGTGCATGTATCTTTCTAAGTTATTATTTTCTCCAGACATGTCTAGGAGTGGCATTGCTGGATCATATGGTTGTTGTGGTTTAGTTGCTAAGCCATGTCCCATTCTTTGCAACCCCATGGACTGCAGTGCAGATCATATGGTAGTTTATTTTTAATTTTTAAAGAAACTTCCATATAGTTCTCTGTAGAAGCTGTACTAACTTACCTTCCCACCAACAGGGTAGGAGGACTTCCTTTTCTCCACATTCTCTAGCATTCATTGTTTACAGACTTTTTGATGATGACCATTCTGACTGGTGTGAGGTGACACCTCACTGTAGTTTTGATCTGTATTTCTCTAATAATTAGTGATGCTGAGCATCTTTCATGTGCTTTTTGGCAACCGATATGCCTTCTTTGGGCTTTCCTAGTGGCTCAGTGGTAGAGAATCCACCTGCCAATGCAGGAGACGCAGGTTCTATTCCTGGGTAGGAAAGACACCCCTGAAGAAGAAAATGGCAACCCACTCCAGTATTTCTGCCTGGGAAATCCCATGGACACAGGAGCCTGGTGGGCTACAGTCCACAGGGTCACAAAGGGTCGAGCACAATTTAGCAACTAAACAACAATAAACATTTTCTTTGGAGAAATGTCTATTTGTAATTGATTATTTATGTTGTCAAAGGTTATGTGTTAAAAAAAAAAAAAAAGCTCAGGCTTGAGTTTAAAACCTGACTTTGATCACTTCTTAATTATAAAGTATAATTTAGTTAACCTCTCGGTTTCCCTCTCCATGGAGTGGGGGATGATGATATCTGTGTAGCAGAATGATGGAGATGAGCATATTACGTGACCTAAGTAAAATTGTCAGCCCAGTGGCTATCACATAGTTGCTGCTCCATAAATACGAGTTCCCTATTTCCAGTTAAATCTCTGTACATGAAACTCCAGTACTTTGGCCACCTCATGCGAAGAGTTGACTCATTGGAAGAGACTCTGATGCTGGGAGGGATTGGGGGCAGGAGGAGAAGGGGACGACCGAGGATGAGATGGCTGGATGGCATCACTGACTCGATGGATGTGAGTCTGAGTGAACTCCGAGAGATGGTGATGAACAGGGAGGCCTGGCGTGCTGCAATTCATGGGGTCACAAAGAGTCGGACACGACTGAGCGACTGAAATGAACTGAACTGAACTGAACATGATTCTTTCATAGTTGTTTACAACATTCATATTTTCCAGTAGAGTAGCCACCAGCCATCTGAGGCTATTGAGCACTTGAACCATGGCTCATGAGAACTGGACGTGTCATAAATGTAAAATGCATACCAAGTTTCAAAGACTTAGCATGAACTTAAGAACAGAAAATACCCCATTAATACATTTGCATATTGATTACAGGTTTAAATGATATTTTGGATATATTCAGATAAAAGATATATTCTTTTAAAAATATCTCACCTTTCATTTTTAAGAATTTTATTTATTTATGTATTTATTTTTATTTTTGGCTGCACTGTGCCTTTGTTGCTATGTTTGGGCTCTCTCTAGTTGGGGCAAATGGGGGCTATTCATTGTGATGCTCTGGCTTCGCATTGTGGTGGCTTCTCTTGTTGTGGAACATGGGCTCTAGAGCTCGTGGGTTTCAGTAGTTCTGGCGTAGGGTCTTAGTTGTTCTGTGGCATGTGAGATCTTCCCAGACCAGGGATCGAACCTGTGTCCCCTGCATTGACAGGCAGATACTTAACCACTGGACCACCAGAGAAGTCTCTCACCTGTTTCCTTTTATTTTTCTAACATAATAGAAAATTCCAAGTTAGATTCATGACTCACCTAATATTGCTGGTGGACAGTTACTCATCCAGAAGACTGATGGAATTAAATTTTAAGGCTTCTCTAAAGCCCCTAGATGATCAATTAAATGTTTCAATTTTTCACCTTTTGCTGTAAATATCTATTGCCTTAAATTCAGTGGGGTTTTGAAAGTAAAGTACCTAACCATTAGAGAATAGGCTAAATGACTTTGATAGAAAAAAACTCAGTGGTTAAACCTTTTCTTTTTTCACATTTTTACCACCATCTGTGTCATCTGAATGCCCTGTTCTCTAATGCGAGGATGAAGGTTCCAGAACTGTCTCTCTGTCTCACTTCTGATGGATGGAATCCCGAAGCCCAGCTGCCCGCAGTACTCTCTGTCCCTTTCTGGATTGCACAGTGAATTCGTTTCCTTTTTATGTGCGACAGTGCCTTCACTTTTTGAACTCCCCATCTTTCTTAGAAACCACACAGGGATGTCCCTGGACTACGGGAGAGATTCTTTTGAACTCTAAATCAGCAGTAGGCCTTGGGCTTGACATCAAAATCATTTAAACACACAAATGAGGAAACCCAATACAGGAGGTCTGGTTTGTATCTAAAATCCAGTACACTAGCTGTCTTTGGGATGCAGAGAAAAGCTGAAGCATTTCTTCACACACTGTATCTCCTCTTCCTTGCTACCATCTGTTGATCTTTTTGCTGGGGGAGGCAGGGGGTGAGTGAGGCTCCCATTAAGCACTTGACGTGGGAGGAGGCAGAGAGACAAAGGAGAGGGCAGTCGGTTTTCATTACGCGGCTTCTTCGTTTTCATAGTCTCCATTTCCTTTCCCATCCTCAATTTCTCTAGCCTCTCTTCCAACCCTCATACCCTCCCACAGTGGCTGCTTCTTCCCAAGGACACCCATGACCTCTGTATCACTAAAACCCACGGACACTTTCTGTCCTATCCAGGGATAACCATAAAGTCCACATCACTTATCCACTGCTGGCCTGGGTACCACAGCTGTGCTCAGTGTCTCCCTAGCCTCATCTCCCAGCCAACACTCAGGTGGGGTTTCTTCTACCATGCCCAGCAGCCTTCTGAACGGTGCCTTCAGAGGTCGCTCACGGCGCATGTGATGCCCCATCAGTGGCGTCTCTCAGTTTCCACCTTCCTTAACCTCTCGTCGGCCTATCACTCCCTCCACCTTGAGACCCTTTGTTCCTTGGCTTTCCAATACAATCCTCGCCTAGTTTGCTCCTAGGTCTTTGGACACTACCTCTCTATGTGCTCTGCAGGCTCAGTTTTTTCTTGGCTACTAAGTGTCAGCTTCCTGAGACTTGGACATGAGCCCCGTTCTCTACAATATCCCTTGTCATCCAACAATCATAACATTTCCAGAGTTTCAACAACTAATAATCCTGGTATTTTTCAAATTTACATCCTCAGCCCAGAAAACTTTTCTGAGCTCCAAACCCATATACCTAACCTCTTACTAGACATTTCAGCTTGAATGTCTCAAAGAGCTTCAAAATTAACAAGGCCAAAATGAACCTCCAAGGCCTGGTTCTCCCTAACTCTTTCCGCTTTCAAAGAGTAATAGTACTACTCATTTCTTGCGTGAGCCAGCAATCACTTCGAAAGTCTCCCTTTCTTTTGCCTTTTCTATCTCTTCCATTATATCATCCAGTCCCGACACTCCTATATACCTATATTCTCTCAGATCCATTCACTTCTTTCCACCCTCCCTGCCAATCCTGGGGCCACAGTTCCCATCATTTCTTGCTTGGATGGCTTCAGTAGACTCCAGTCTTCTTCCCATTCCTCCCCAAACACAGTAACCAGAATCATTTGGCATACTGAGTCTCAGGCCTGTTGAGTCTTCCACAACCTGGTTTCCTTCCTGAGTGTAGAAGTCCTGGGCACTTTGGGATATGTGACATGGGAGCTCTATGATTTCTAAAAGCCTGAGGGTTTTCCAGGAGTTCAGGGATGGATAAAGTTACTTCTGGCAAGGGGTTGGGGATCTTCACAGAGGAGGGGCTTGACTGTGAAGGATGGTTAAGTCCCAATCATGTGGATATGAGAGAAGGTCAATTTAGAGAGTGGAAACATGTGCAAAAATAGGGAATTGGAAAATGTAAGTATTGGTTCATTGATTTATTGAACAATGAATTATTGAGCATTCATCATGAGCATGTCTGGGAAGGGCTGGGAATAGTTTGATGAACAAAACAGACATGGCCTCTGGCCTCATAAAACTGATAAGAGGTGTGGTCTGGGGAGTGTTTGGGGGCACAGAGCACATAACGGTGGATCATGGAAAGTTAATGTGGAAGAGAGAACAAAGGCCAGTTAGTAGGAGAGCCTTAAAGAGCAAACGAGGAGTTTTAGACTTTTAGTCAAGACTCATAACCTCAAGTCCTTACAGGAGATGCTCAGGAAATGTAAATTAGGGAAGTAGTCTTGGGTGTGAAGCAAGAGGGCGAGTAGGTAAGGATTGGGGCAGACTGGAAATCCCAAATTCTATCCAGAGCCGTGAGTGATTACTCATCGCAGCTATTATTGCCATTCAGGGGTGCAGGCCCTGAGTCTCTGTTATCAAAAGAGGGAAACACAGGATTTTAGAGTGATTTTTGGTTTGTTACATTTTGATAAGTAGTTCAATTCACTTATTTTTCAAAATACATGAAGGTCAATTAAACTCTGTTGGCTGGATGCTGCTTGTGAGATGCTAGTTTGTGGGTTCTGCTCAAAGGAGATGGGAGACACTTAACACATTATTGACCAGGGGATTTTTGCAGAAACTAATGCCTGTGGCCACGCTACATCTCCAGTCAATAGTGTGTTAATATCTAGGAAGACTATTCATGTGTAAGATGGGCTGAAGGTGGGAACCTTAGGCAGAGAGCCCACGAGAAGTGGCCTAGGAGACAAAGCATGAGAGATTGCATTAGATTTAGGCAGTGAGAAAGAAGATGGGCCTATCCCAGAAAGATTCAGCCTCAATAACCAAACCCCATGCAGAGTGCCAATGTCCCTTCTAGCTGGGGTGTGTGGCCATGTCAGTCCTTCTGGCTGATGGAATGACAGCATGTTGTTGAGAGGGGTTTCAGGAACAGTATTAAAGAAGTGTGCCTTTTGGTCCTTTCTCCCTCCTTTCATCTTTCTGGAATGTGGGTGTGATAATGGCTGAAACTCCAGCAACTATCTGAAGCCAGAGTGAAAGATGATAGGGAAGAAAGATGGAAGGACCAGGGTCCACAGAGCCATCATCTCAGCCTGGGCCTGCTACCTCAGGATTTCTACTTGGAAGGAAAATAAATTTCCTCCCTTTAACTCCTGTTGTATATTTTTTGTTGTATACAGTTCAATATTATCGTAAATGAGAAAGCACCTAACTAAATGTAGAGAGTGGGGTGGGGGAGGCGGGGTGACAGAAGCTGGTTGTGGGTATGACGTATTGGAAAAACAGAAGTGGCAGGAAGCTTGACACACATTAGGAAGGGTGTAAAGGACACATTGAGTCCTTGCTATGTTTCAGGCATTGCTTTCCACAGGCTAACTCATTGAAGTCCAACAACTGCTCTATAAAGACATGATTCTATAACCATTTTACAGATGGGAAAACCAAGGCACAGAACCCAATCCTAAAACCTCCATGCGGTGCTACCTCCACAGGGCAGGACATCTGTTCCTACTATCACTCCTATAGCAGCACCTTCTCCCTCCCTCTTACATGCTGCTTTCCAGCCACACTGCTTCATCCCTTCCTGCCTCAAATCAAAGGTTTGTCCTAGCTGAACTCTGCCCACAAGGCCTTTCCCTCTGATCTCTTGATTGGCACTTTCTTCTAATTCTGATCTCGGTTCAAAGATCACCTCCTCAAAGAGGAGGCTTTGTATCAGTAGTTGGAGTACTCTTGCAAAGCACGTTTCTTGTGTAGAATTATAAGCTGTGTCCACAGACACAGACATCTATGGTTATGTTTCTCCTTTTAAGCTAAAGACAGTGATCTATTTAAAGAAAAAAAAAAAAAAACAGAAACCTGGGACTTGACTGCCAGACAGTCGTCCATGCCCTCAAGAAATTCTCTGCGTAATGGTGAGGCACACAGAACATCTACGTGTCTGGTGCATAATCAGTGCTCTTAGGGACATGCAGGTGAGACGCAGACCAAGAGCAGAAAGAACAGCTTCTGCAGAGGCTGCTGCAAATAATTGAGTGGGAAAGCGTCAAGAGTTTACTTCTTGTCCCCAGTACTTTGCTGGATACACGACTACCCTAAACAGTGACTGCATTTCCCAAATCTGTTTTGCAGCAAATGCGGCCATGTGACAATTACATGGAGCCTAAATGAAGCTTACTAAGTGGCACTTCTTAGAAGGGACCATCAGGGGAGGAGTAAGACTCTCTTTGGTCCCTCTTCCTTCCTGTGGTTTAAAATGTGGGTGCAGGAGCTGGATCTCAAGCAGCCATCTTGGCCAATGATGTGGAAGCCACTTGATGAAGAAAACAGAGCAGTGAAGAAGAACTTAGGTTTTGGAGACTTGAAAAAGCATTCTTGTCTTATGAGAAGGGGGGAAAATCAGTGTTTAAGAGTTTATATCACTTTTTAGTTTTCTGTTGAAAGAAAGATAGTGAAGTCACCTTGGGACCCCCTGGACTGTGGCCCACCAGGCTCCTCCATCCATGGAATTTTCCAGGTAAGAGTACTGGAGTGGCCTGCTATTTCCTTCTCCAGGGGATCTTCCTGACCCGGGGATGGAACCTGGTCTCCTGCATTGCAGGCAGATGCTTTACCATCTGAGCCACCGGGAATCACTAATCTTGAGTAAGGGAGTATTACACAGTAAATGAATCTGGAAAGATAAAGCCAAAACAACAGTGTCATTTCAAGGAATATCAAGAAACTTCAACTTTATCCTGAAACAGTGAAAAGAGAATGAACTTTTTTAGTAGTAGGTAAGATCAGTTCAGTTCAGTTCAGTTCAGTCGCTCAGTCGTGTCCGACTCTTTGCGACCCCATGAATCGCAGCACGCCAGGCCTCCCTGTTCATCACCATCTGTCGGAGTTCACTCAGACTCACATCCATCGAGTCAGTGATGCCATCCAGCCATCTCATCCTCGGTCGTCCCCTTCTCCTCCTGCCCCCAATCCCTCCCAGCATCAGAGTCTTTTCCAGTGAGTCAACTCTTCGCATGAGGTGGCCAAAGTACTGGAGTTTCAGCTTTAGCATCATTCCTTCCAAAGAAATCCCATTTTCCACTGTTTCCCCATCTATTTCCCATGAAGTGATGGGACCAGATGCCATGATCTTCGTTTTCTGAATGTTGAGCTTTAAGCCAACTTTTTCACTCTCCTCTTTCACTTTCATCAAGAGGCCTTTTAGCTCCTCTTCACTTTCTGCCATAGGGTTCAGATTTTTTAAAAAGTTACTTTTGGGAGTGAAAACATTTTTGGGAAGCATGAAAGGGAAGGGGCAAGCCTAGAGTCAGGGAAGGCAGTAAGGAGGCTGTTATAAGCAATGCAATGAAATGACAAACTTCTGAATTGTAGTCACAGACACAGAGTGGGAGAAGATGGACTGCAAGGAAGTCAAGGGGGCAGAACCTCTAGAACTCTTATCTCGTTACTCTGGCCAAGGAGAAGAGAGCACCTTTACTAATTTGAGCAGCTCCATCACTCACGAGTGGAAGTTACAAGGAGAAGCTCACCAGGCTGTAAAAGGATCTCTAAGGATACAGAATCAAAGGGTCGGTAGAGTCTGGAAACAGTATTGTTAATCCAGTTTCAAAATTTCAAATCTGCAGAGTCAAAAGCATGCACCAAATAGATTGGTTCCAATTTCGGACAAACCAAGCCATGTTGCTTGATGTTCGGCCCATTTATTTAACCTCCCAGATCTTCAGTTCCCTTAACTATATTAGGGACAAGACCACAAAGACCTCACTGGTTTCTGTGAAGAATAAATGAAATTCCCAGTAGATGTCC
Organism: Cephalophus harveyi; assembly: GCA_006410635.1. Classification (NCBI taxonomy): domain Eukaryota; kingdom Metazoa; phylum Chordata; class Mammalia; order Artiodactyla; family Bovidae; genus Cephalophus; species Cephalophus harveyi. The sequence goes on along the minus strand of SJYT01044581.1, from coordinate 33,320 downwards.
AGACGTACTAAGTGGTCAGTACATGGTAGTTATTGTTATTTGCTGCTTGCTAAATATTCAGATCATCCACGTAGGAGTATTTTTCCTCCCCTGTGCTGCGGATTGAATGTTCACATCCCACCCACCCCCACCACAAAAGTCATGTGTTGAGAGGTAATTAGGTTTAATGTGGTCACAAGGGTGGAGCCCCTGTGATGGGACTGTGTGTGTGTATATGCTCATTCACTCATGTCCAGCTCTTTGCAACCCTGTGGACTTCAGCCTGCCAGGCTTCTCTGTCCCCGGGATTCTCCAGGCAAGAATACTGGAATGGTTAGCCATTCCCTTCTCCAGGGATCTTCCCAATCCAGGGACTGAGCCCACTGAGTCTCCTGCATTGGCAGGCGGGTTCTTTACCACTGAGCTACCAAAGAACCCTTGATGGGATTAGTGCCCTTAAAAGAAGAGGAAGAGACTTGAGCCCTCTCTCTCTTCCTCCCTCCCCTCTCTCTGCCATGCGAGGATACAGCAAGAAGAGAATCACCTGCAAACTAAAAAGAGGGCTCTCATCAGGAGCATAATTGGCTGGCACCTTGAACTTGGCCTCTCCTGTCTCCAGAAATGTACCAAATCAATTTCTGTTGTTTAAAACACAGGTTTTATCATAGCATCTTGAGCTAAGATACCTTACGTAATCTCTCAAAGGTTGTTAGTACACAACACAGCGTGTAGGACCCTCAGTCTCAGCTAACTCTCAATATACAGCACATTCTCAATAAAAACACAAGGAATAAAAGAGCCCAGTGTATCCTCACTGGTCGAAGGAGAACCTACTCAGGTTTACTCTCATCTTGATTCTCTTCCTGCCCCGAGATCTCTCTCACCTTCTCCCAGACTGTATACTCTACCTAGAAGTTCCAGCAAAGCGTTTTTAAAATTAAATATTCCTGATAAAGATTTTGGAACATTTCTTAATATCTTAGTGTGGTATACAAATGATTCCTTCTCTTTTATAATTTTTTTTTCCCCTTTGGAAGAATCTTAGTTGATATTATTAAACACCACCCCCCCCAAAAAAAAAAATCAACTTGGCATATATATTAACCAGCTATGAGTCCGGAAGAAATTCAAAAAACCAGACAGAAGTCTTTGATTTTTAAAGCATATTTAATCATGTTTTAAAGCAAAATGAAAGACCACAAATCTATTCAGACATTCCAAACAGTGAAGGAATAATTTTTATCAAAATCTGTAGCCCTACTCACGCAGAAAGAAATTGTCCCTAAGCAGTGCTGACAACTCTGTCTGAAACGTGAATCTGAAAACACTGCACATTTTTTCAATTATATTTTGGAAGCATTGAGTGTGCTCAATGAAATTCCAGAATTAATCCACTCGGGTTTTGCAATAGACTCTGACTCATCCAAACTCCTCCCCTCTTTCCTTTTGGCAAAGTCTCTCTCTTCTACTACCCGCTTTAGCACACACACACACACAACTTAAGCTAGAACCAATGACTGTGAAACATCAAAATATTCAGTTAAAGACTTTCACTTCTGTTTCCTGCCATTGTTTTTCTACCCAAGATAAAGGGGAAACACCTCATTTACCACCTGCAACATCTCCCAGATGAGCTGAGATGCAAGGTACCCTCCCATCTAAGGGCATAGGCTGCCTCTTCCTGCCCATAAATTCATGGAGTGACAAGAGAGCTACTGATAACTACAAATGCTGAGACTGCGATGGGTTGACAATTACTGGGCAGTCATCAGAGAACAAATGATTCACCTAGGAAGAGACACAGTCTTCCGGTAAGATGGATCATTCTGATTCCAGTGCTGAAGAGGCAAAGAGTCCATGAAACAAATTAGCTTCAAAATTCATGGTTTTAGTTCATAATAGATAGCTCTTTTTAAAAAAAATTAACTATTTTTGAGAAATAATTTACATATATAAAATGTATCCTTTTAAAGTGTAAAATTCAGTAGGCTTTAGTATATTGACAAATTTATATAACCATCACTATTATCTATTTCCAGAACATTTTTATTATCCCCAAAAGAAATGCCATATCCACTGGCACTCAAGCCCAATTCCTCCAACCCTCCAGCCCTAGGCCATCACTCATTTACTTTCTGCCCCTGTGTGTGTGTGTGTGTGTGTGTTGGTTGCTCAGTTGTGTCCGACTCTTTGTGATCCCATGGACTGTAGCCTGCCAGGCTCCTCTTGACCAGGCAAGAATACTGGAGTGGGTTGCCATAGCCTTCTCCATAGATTTGCCTATTCTTAACACACATTTTTTATAAATGGCTACATGTGGCCTTTGTGTCTGGCTTTTTTCACTTAATGTTTTTAAGGTTCCAAATGAGATTTTTTTGATGATATATTGAATTTCGCCTCTAACAGTCTTCCAATATTGAATGACTCTCCATCTTGAAGTGCTGTACACGCATTGTCTCACATCATTCTCACAGCATGGGATGAGGCATTTACAACTATATCTATTTTACAGACAAGGAATTGGGGTTTAGAGAGAAGTCAAGTAACTTGTCCAGGGTCAGACAGCTAATAAACAACAGAGCAGGATTTCAATCCAGATCCATTTGACTCCAAAGCTGGTGACCATAACCTCCAGGCTCCAGGATTTTTAGAGATGTGTTCTGATTTGTCTGGACTTTTCAGTCACTTCTTTTACACAGGAAAATGTAGATTGAGAAGATGCTCAAAAGTGAAGGCAGTTCTCTGGGGCCTGGACTGGGTGCAATGAGTCTGAAATGCAGGATAGCCAGTCAGTGAACTGAGTATCAGTGAATGATGGCTGGAAGTCTAAGGCCACAGGAATCTCAGAAACTTTAAGGAGATTGAATGCAGAGCTTCCATCATACCAGAGCAGCAAACAGCTTGGGGTGTCTGGTTGAAGCTTGGAATGCCATTAACAACCCTGCTTGGGTCTCCAATCGGTAGGATCATAAATCAGATTATTCACCAACAGAAATGGTCTTCTTGATGAACCTTGGAAAAACATAAAAGAAGAGTCATCTTGCCTATCACATTGTTATGATCCACAGCAAGGCTCTACTTAAGAATCTTGGGATGAGATTCAACTTATTTTTTTAATATTTATTTTATTTTTTAATTGAGATGTAGTTGATTTACAATCAGAGTTTATTTCTGAAGATTCTCCAAACAGTGACAAAATGTCCATGCAGAGATCTATCGAAGGCCGTCAATTTTCTTGTTTCTCCCAGAAGAAATGACAAAAATTCTAACTGAAACCCACAGCTTAATCTTTAACCTTCTTTCAATTTTTTGTTCCAACTCCTCCTTTGAAATTTCAAGAACCAAATGACCAGGAATGATCAGCCTCACTTCTCCTTGTTTCCACCTCGTGACTTTGAGAGGCCTTAACATCCTTAAACTGTGACATGGTTCAGAATGGCCTGCATTTGAGCAAATGAGAGGCTGTGAATAATTCTTCCTTAAAACACTGGCCTCTGTATGCATTTTGAATGCAGGTGCAGAGGAAATGGTCTTTCAGTGAAGATAGATTATTAGGCCCATTGTTAAAACAAAGCCAACCAAACTCAAATGCTGGACTCTACCTCTTGGTGCAGCTTTAAGCTTGACTTGAATCTTTAAAAAAATTAAAAAAAAAATTTTTTTAACTTATTTTGTTTGGAGTATAGCCAATTAACAATGTGATAATTTCAGCAAAGGATAGTGATAGTGAAAACGAAGGGACTCAGCCATATATCGTCATGTATCTGTTCTCCCCTCAAACTCCTCTCCCATCCAGGCTGCTGTATAACATTGAACAGAGTTCCCTGTGCTATGCAGTAGGTCCTTGTTGGTTATCCATTTTAAATAAAGCAGTGTGTACATTTTTCTTTTTTTTATTGTAGTATAGTGGATTTACAGCATCATGTTAGTTTCAGGTGTAGACATAGTGATTCCATACTTTTGCAGATTATAATCCCTTGGGTGCATGTTATTGTTTTAGTTGTATCTGACTCTTGGAGACCCTATGGACTGTAGCCTGCCAGTCTCCTCTGTCCATGGGATTCTCCAGGCAAGAATACTGGCTTGGGTTGCCATGCCCTTCTCCAGGGGATCTTCCCGACCCAGGGATCCAACCCACATCTCATATCTCCTGCATTGGCGGGAAGGTTCTTTACCACTAGCGCCACCTGGGAAGTCGTCATGCTCCCTTCAGTTCAGTTCAGTCGCTCAGTCATGTCCGACTCTTTGCGACCCCATGAATCGCAGCACGCCAGGCCTCCCTGTCCATCACCAACTCCCGGAGTTCACCCAGACTCACGCCCATCGAGTCCGTGATGCCATCCAGCCATCTCATCCTCGGTCGTCCCCTTCTCCTCCTGCCCCCAATCCCTCCCAGCATCAGAGTCTTTTCCAATGAGTCAACTCTTCGCATGAGGTGGCCAAAGTAATGAAGTTGTATATACATATACACATATAAAGTATATGGGCATACAAATCAAAAGAGATACCACACTAATTTTATTTTCACTTTAAATATACATATTGAGAAAAAGAATGAAAGCAAATTCAGTTATCATTCTCAAATCAATTTCAAAAGCTAACTAATTGAAATTTCTACCAATATGATTAGTGGAAATGAGAAAATGTAGTGGATGAAAACTTGAAATTGGTTTAATGTTACAATAGCAGGCTATACTTCAGCAAAGGCAATTTAATCTCTATTATTGTTAGAAATTTTTGATTTGTACTTTTCTCCCTTTTAAACTCCTATACCAAAAATTCTATGTGTTCTACTGTGGCTGAAAAAAGTAATACAGTGTGATCAAGACAGGTGCTGCTTGCAGCATTTATGTAAACACTTAGCACATTTCTGACCCAGCATGACCTGGGCAAGTAGTTCATCCTACTACTAGTAAGGAAATAATAAGGAATGTGTCAGAGCCAAGTTCATTGAGATATAGCAAAATTGAGAACAGAGTATGAAAATGTTCAGTTCAATTCGGTCACTCAGTCATGTCCGACTCTTTGCGACCCCATGAATCGCAGCACGCCAGGCCTCCCTGTCCATCACCATCTCCCGGAGTTCACTCAGACTCACGTCCATCGAGTCCGTGATGCCATCCAGCCATCTCATCCTCGGTCGTCCCCTTCTCCTCCTGCCCCCAATCCCTCCCAGCATCAGAGTCTTTTCCAATGAGTCAACTCTTCGCATGAGGTGGCCAAAGTACTGGAGTTT
>SJYT01044581.1:0-28022 GCA_006410635.1 Cephalophus harveyi | reverse complement strand
CGTCCCCTTCTCCTCCTGCCCCCAATCCCTCCCAGCATCAGAGTCTTTTCCAATGAGTCAACTCTTCGCATGAGGTGGCCAAAGTACTGGAGTTTCAGCTTTAGCATCATTCCTTCCAAAGAAATCCCAGGGCTGACCTCCTTCAGAATGGACTGGTTGGATCTCCTTGCAGTCCAAGGGACTCTCAAGAGTCTTTTCCAACACCACAGTTCAAAAGCATCAGTTCTTCGGCACTCAGCCTTCTTCACAGTCCAACTCTCACATCCATACATGCTCCCTTACAGGTTATTAAAAAACAATGGCTATAATTCCCTGTTAAATCCTTATTGCATATCTATTTTACATATTGTAGTTTGCTAATCCCACACTCCTAACTTCTCACTAGTCCTCCTTCAAAGGGAAGTGAGAGTAGTGTTTTCCCTCCACTGCAAAGGCAGGGGCAATCAGCTGCCTGGGCCCTGCTCTCCTTCCGCTGTTTCCAGCAGCAGGAGCCTTTGCCTGAAAACAAGTCCTCTGACATCACACCTGAGAGAGCTCACTCTAGCTCTGTAGTCAGACAAGAGCACCTCGGCAACCCTCCTCTGCAAATTACTTAACCTCTCTAAGCCTGTGTTTCCTCCCTGTGTTAGGAAGATTGAATGAGATCAAAACACGTGAAGTTCTCAGCAGAGTGTCTGACATGTAGTGAGTCCCAGTAAACACTGGCTTTTTTTTTTTTAAATAAAATTCTCAGAGCTATTTGGAAGCACGTCCCACTGAGATGTTACACTGTCCCTATTTTGGCGGGCAGAACACACACATGATTTACAGAGGCTGCTGCTGCTGCTGCTAAGTCACTTCAGTCGTGTCCGACTCTGTGCGAGCCCATAGATGGCAGCCCACCAGGCTCCAGGCAAGAACACTGGAGTGGGTTGCCATTTCCTTCTCCAATTTAGAGAGGCTGGGAGGGAATAAAAACGTGAGCTAACCCTCCTAGGTGCTTTCTGGTATGAGCACTGAATCTCAAAGGCAAGGCTTAGAAATGGCAGTGTTTCTGCCACTGATCTCCTCCAGGAGGAAGGAATTAAGGAGCAAGGAGCCCAAACAATGGAAGATTTCTGAGGCAAGAGGTGAAGGCCTCACTTCAGACAGCAAGAGTGAGGAGAGGAGGGCGCAGGCCCTGAGGGTACAGGCCGGGAGACAGCTCGGCCGCTGCTAGCCATGCGCTCCCGGGAGCCAGCTGGGACAGGCACCCCTCCACCCAGGACCCATGATTTGGTGAGGGGAGCACAGGATGGATTCCAGTCCCCCACCCTTCCTCTCTTGTCTCCTCAAATAAGTCCTTTATCAGGACCCAGACTTCACAGCCTCAAGCAGTAGCTTAGGGCTGGGCATGGGTGACTGAGTTTGGATTTGGACCAAGAGTCCAGACCCATGAGGATAAGAGCAAGTAGGCTGCTATCTGTGGAGGGCAGGAGGGGAAGAAAGGAGGGTCTTAGCGAAGTGTTTCTCTATATGTAACGGAGCAGGACCCTATCAGGCCTTTCCCAGGACAGATTCCCACCCCTCCTCCCCACTCCATGTCCTCTGCTGCATCTTTTTCATAGAAAAACTTTAGCTTCCTAGGCTTTCCTTGAGTTCCAAATAATAAATTTAATACAAGAAATGAGAAAATGCAGAAACAAAGGAAAACAGTCAAGAAGGCAAAATAATAATAGTTTAGCCATTAAACAAAGTCAAGGATCTTTAGTTCTTCCTCAATGGCCATAGATAGTATTCTGAGCTATGTCCTTTGAGGTGTTTTGCAGATAATGAAATCCCCACCAGGTGGGAGAAGTTAACTACATACTGATCGCGATCACTGATAACTACATAGTGATCCCAGGCCAGTTGGAACCAGGAGGTTAATGATGATGTTCATTCTCGATTACCTCACCACCCACCAAACAGAAGAATGTCCACAAGCTGACTACGCACCCCCAAAACCCCTCCTCACCATGTCTTGGAAAACTTTTCCCTGAAAGCCACCAGGGAGTCCAGGTCTCTTAGACACTAACTGCCTGAACTCCTAGCCTGATGCCCTGCAATAAACGCTGTACTTTCCTTCACCATAACCAGTGTCGGTAACTGGCTTTACTGTGATTGGGCAAGTGGACTCAAGTTTGGTTGGATAATATATACTTTGCCAAATGTGTGAACCATCTTACAGGTTGTGTTCTTCAGAAAATGAAGCTGAAATGAAGGTTGGAATTGTTGTGTTGTCTTTAAGTCATGTCTGACTCTTTTGCAACCCCATGGACTGTAGCCTGCCAGGCTCCCCAGTCCATGGGATTTCCCAGGCAAGAATACTGGAGTGGGTTGCCATTTTCTTCTCCAGGGGATCTTCCTGACCCAGGGATCGAGCATGCATCTCCTGTATTGGCAGGTGGATTCTTTACTAGTGAGCCACCAGGGAAGCCAAAAGTTGGGATATGAGATGTTTATTAAAGATAAATGTGAAGCACAGGATTGGGCCTAGAGGAGCCACCAGCTGAAAGCTGTTGACCAAACTCCCTTCAGCTGGGCAACAAGGCCTTCCTAAAAGGGCGGTGTGGCGGCGCCTTTCCAAGTGAACCACAATTACCAGTCAACAGCACTGAGTTAGCAAGTAGTGAAACGTTGCTCCTGGGGAAATACAGGGCCTAGGTTCCTGTGAGCCTCTGATCACAACATTGTCACCAACAGATCAATACGTGATCTGGTTTTATGTGTGTTTCTTTTTTAGGCAACTTTTAGAATATATATTATTGATTCATAGCTGTTGAACTCATGGTCAACAAGACTGCAACTCAGGCCTGAGCGAAGCTTAATCTAACACACGTGTTTTCTGTTTTCTACGTAAGGCTCATTATAGCCTTCTAGTACTCAGAAACACGAGTCCAACTTCAGAATTGAGCCTGGGGGCCATTTTAAAACAGCAAAACCACCAACAAGAAGCACAAAATATAGCACTAAATAGACCTTGAAAAGGACACGTTTGCAGGGTGTGATCTGAAAAAAGAAGTCATCAAGTCACCTGTCCAGTCTCAGCTGAGCTTGCAGGTCCAGCAATATAATTTTTTGCTCCTCTGCACATCTGCAAATGACCGTGGAAGCATTGTAAGTACTGGCTTTGGGGTCACAGGTACATTTCAGCAAGCAGGCAAATTCACAGATTCAGAATCCATGAACAATTAGGATCAATTGTGCTTAATATTAATTGCCTCCTTAATAATTGAAAATGTTACTCTACTTTCACTCTAGGTTATATTATTGATGAAATCACGGTTTAATTGTGCAGGATATGTTTTTTTCCTAACATACATTAATTTGAATACATTATTGTTAAAATTGTTCATCTTTACATCTAAATCATCTCACACACCAACCACTTCAGTGGTGCACAGACCTCAGGTGTCTATGGTTCTTTGAAGCTGCATTTTTGTGAGAGTCATGGATTTGATACGTGGATGATTTGGTCTGACCCACTCTCAGGATATCCTTCTCTCCTCAGGTTTCTACTGGAATCATTCATTTGTTCCAGGATCTCTGAATTAAGAAGGAATTCTCATCCACATTCCACTCAGCATAAGCTATGCTTATCCTTTACTTGCTAATAAAACAGCAGCTTGTGTTTAATGTGGATTGATTCAAATAAGAGAATTCAGCGATTTTCCAAACCCACCAACTTCTTCCTGTGTGGTTAAATGTTCCCATATTTGGTGAAAATGGAGAAAGGAAATGACAAAGGATTGGATATTATCCTGAAAGTTATTTGTTTACTTTAAAAATCTTAATAAAAAGATTTCTCCAATTTATTTTTCATAACTTCGTAGGAAGCAAGAACAATTTCTGAGAAAGAGCTGGTTTTTAGACAAAAATGTCATTTAATCTCCAAGTATACTGTAAATTACTTTAAAGTGCTACCTGGCATTTGTAATCTAAGATGTCCAGAATCGATAACATTGAAAAGATTCTCTGATAATTATGAGGATGCAGGTTTATTTCCTTCAGTGGAGAGTCCGTTAAAAGCATATGAACTTTTTAACTGGCCTCCAGCCTCTATTCCATGTGATCTACCTGCATTTTTCCATAATTTGTAAGCATCAGCTGAGGTTTTTTAATAGTTGAAGCTAATATTTGTTAACTGAAAGTGGAGGTGATTTAAACCAAACCAAAGATAGCATGTATACTTCTTCTTTTTTAACATTGAACCTATGTTGGGACCTTTGGTCTGTTTTCTTCTTCTTTGTGCTTGTTTTTGTAAACAAATTTCAGCTTTATTAAGGTATAATTGACAAATAAAATTATAAGGTGTTTAAGTGTACATGTGATGATTTGATACATGTTATGAGAGAATTCTCCCCATCTAGTTAATTAACACATCCATCACCTCACATATTTATCTTTTTTTTTTTTAAGAGAACATTTAAGTACTACACTCAGCAAAATTCAGTTATACAATAGAGTGTTGTCAACTATAGTCACCATGTTTGAAGTTAGATCCTCAGACCTTGTTCATCTCACACCTGAAACTTTGTACCCTTTTTATCAACATCTCCCTATTCCCCAACCCCCCAGCCTCTGGCAACCACTGTTTTACTCTCTGTGTCTAGGAGTTAGTTTGTGTGTGTGTGTGTGTGTGTGTGTGTTTTTAAGATTCCAGGTATAAGTGATACTTTGGAGTATTTGTCTTTCTCTGTCTGGCTTATTTCACTTAGCATAATACCCTCAAGATCCATTCACAAATGGCATGATTTCTTTCTTTCTGAGAGCTGGATAACATTTTACATCTCTATTCATTCATCTGTCTGGACAGTTAGGTTGCTTCCATGTCTTGGCTATTGTAAAGAGTGCTGCTATGAACATGGGGCTGTAGTTATCTCATTTGATACCGTTTTCATTCCCTTTAAATATATACTCACAGTTGGAATTATGGAATCATATGGTAATTATATTTTTAATTTTTCTGAGGACTCCCAATTGTTTTCCACAGTGACTGAACCATTTCACATTCTTACTCACGCTGCACAAGGGTTCCCTTTTCTCCACAGCCTCGCCAACACTACTATCTCTTGTCTCTTTGGTGACAGCCAGTCTAACAGTTGTGAGGAGATAAACTTGTTGTGGGTTTGACTTGCATTTCCCTGATTAGTGATGTTGAGCCCCATTTCGTCTACTCATTAGCCATTTGTCTTCTTTAGAAAAGTGTCTGTTCAGTTCCTCTGACCACTTTTAAATTGGATTGTTCTCATGCTGCTGGGTCTTATGAGTTCTTTTCATATTTTGGCTACAAATGTAATTGATAGTTCAACTTGCTAGTCCTGCTCACCGGGAGGGACTTTCCCATTCTGAATGTGGTTTCCAGATGAGGACAAAGTCTGTGATCCCAGCACCTGATCATCCTTGGAGCCTTCACGACAATTCTGCTTCCCCAGGTTTTTATAGTCCCTGGTTTCCCTCTTGTGGGTTTTAGCCCATGATGGCAACAGTAGGCTTTGATCATCACAGAATACACTCCTGTTGTATATCACTGGCTTTGTTCTCTGGACCACAGCTTCGCCCCCTGAGTGGCAGCTCACAACTATGTTGCAAACAGGTCATCAATATATGCTCCTCCTCAGTACTTTAGCCACCTCATGAGAAGAGTTGACTCTGGAAAAGACTTTGATGCTGGGAGGGATTGGGGGCAGGAGGAGAAAGGGATGACAGAGGATGAGATGGCTGGATGGCATCACTGACTTGATGGACGTGAGTCTGAGTGAACTCCGGGAGTTGGTGATCGACAGGGAGGCCTGGCGTGCTGTGATTCATGGGGTCGCAAAGAGCTGGACACGGCTGAGCAACTGGACTGACTGACCGACTGGCTCAGACTTCACAGTGGTCACGTGGCCCCCTGGAGAGGTTAGAGTCCTGGAACTCTCACCCCTGGCCTTGAATAGCCTCATTCGTATCTCACACATTGAACACAAATGTCCCTTGGACTGCAAGGGAGGATCTCCCAGTACATTTTCCACATGTACTGGGACGTGAATAGGTTGGGAAGCACCTCTGAAGACCGAGATTCAGCTTGGCTTTGGAAATCTCCAAGCATCCCTCACTACCTCAGTTCTGTGTGCTAGACTCTCTCTCCAGTACCTGGTTGCCAATCCCCAGAACACCTGGCCCATCTTTAGACTTGAGACTCACTTGCTTCATTCCCGTGGCAGAGACTGACTGGATGGTCACCCAACCCGCTTCTCTCCTGGGTTTATACACAAATTGCATTTCCAAGGCCCTTGTATCCACGCAGGGGTGTGAGACGAGCTCTGGCTGACGGACTGTAAGTGTAAATGAGGTATCACTCCTGGGTTAAGACCAGTAGAGCTGTATGGTCTCTCCACACTTTCCTTCTAACTTCTTTGTCCAAAGTGTCCTTTGCATGGGTTGAAGATGGTTACTAGATCCCTAAATGGCTACCCTTTGTCCAGCTGCCCCACAGCTTCTAACTGAAACAAACTTGGACTTGAATGAAAATAATTCTTTTTATTGTGTTAAGCCCTAAAACATCAGGACTTATCTGTTATAATAACTATAATAACTAGCATTATCTACAGTAATCAGTACAATTTCTCTATCATAGACATTCATGGTGTTAGGGGATGAACTATGCCACCCTAAAATTCATGCATGGAAGTCCCAACCCCCAGTATCTCTGAATGTCATGATAAGTTCTTTAAAGAGGCATTTAGTTAGAATGAGGACATTAGAGTGGGTTCTAATCTGACACGACAGTGTCTTTCCCTTATAGAGAAAGACATAGACCCGAGGTGGTAGTACACAGGTGGATAACCATGGGAAGAGGCAGCGAGAGGGTGGCCGCCTGTGAGCCAAGGAGGGAGGAAACCAAGCCTGCCGGTTCTTTGATCTTAGATTTCCCACCTCCAGAGCTACAGGCAATAAATTTCTATTTTTTTAAACCACCCAGTCTGTGGGATTTTTGTTACAGCAGCTCCAGAAAACTAGTACACATGGTCGTCTCCCTGTGTATCATTTTGTTTCCTTATTTCCAAACAGATGTGTTTATTTAAAATACTATCAGTTCTCAAAGATGCTAGTTTTGCCAGCTTTCCTGTCTTTGCCATTTTATCTTTCATGACTTGCAATCAATTTTGGTAATTCCTATTCTTTCATAAACCCAAACACACACACACACATATTGCTTCCGCTTGATATTTTCCAATTTCACAATAGTCTTGCTGTTAGAGGTTTGCTCAATAGGAGTCTTTATTGAGGGCCGCCCTGGATTTGAACTTAGCCAAGTCCAAGTCTGCACAATGAGCTAATGGGTTAAGTGAATACCAGCTCCAAACATTCTGTGAGATCCTCCAATCCCTGTCTTCCCTTCCCATCCACTGCCCTCGAAGGTAGTCGCTAGCAAACTCCCTAAGTTGAAGGTTTCTCTGACATAGGATCTATCTTCAGAGACCGTGAACACGAGCAGCCCTGACTGTGTGTGTGAGTGCAAAGTCAGCACAATCGCCCATTTCCCTCACTATGCTGGAGCCAGGCCCTGCTCTGGAATCTGTGAGCCTGTCAAATTGTGGCAACTGTCACATTGAGCCAAAACCAAGTTTTGCTGATGGAAGCAAGCTGCACAATCCAGGGCAGCCCACAAACCCCAAGATACCACCTTGCAGAAGATTTGCTCTGGCTCTGAGCTTTTAACTAGGTAACCACCTATTGATAAATGGAGCTTCCCGAATACACACAGGGACCACCTGTTTGGCTAATTCCAAGCATTTTACATTCGACTTCAGTAAATCGTTTAACACGGCTCCCTCTACTGGGCTGTTAGTGACGCTGAAGCTTTTGGTTTCAAAACCAGGGAGAAAGGTTTTGAAACCAAAACCTTTCAGCTACCACCAGTTGAGCTGACAGAATCAATGAGGAAATAGCATTGCCTGATGTGAAAATCCTAACGGGTATATGAGTGGGACTCTTCGGGGTTTTGCCAATGCTTTTTGGGTCTGCCACCTTGCATCTCAGTAACTTGTCATCTGGGAAAAGGGGGTCAGCATCCTGATGGCTTCCCAAGAGGTGTATGGGTTAATACAGCGTTTGTTTCTAGGAACAACTGTGATTCCAAGTTTAGCTCCATGGGAAGTCAGCAAGCACAAGAAACAACAGGGCAAAGGTGTTCCCAAAAAGCCAGCCAAAACACATTCGCAAATGGGGACCCTTTCAAAATAAAAGCAGACCGAAAGTAAGGCAGGCTGCTCTCCCAGGAGTCTGATCTGGGACAATCAGCGCGAGTTCCAGGTTTGAACCAAGGACCATTTGCGACCTTTGTTCTGACCATTAAAGACTCTTAAAAAGGACAGTCCAGATTTGCTTCTTTCATCCTGAATCAGGAAGCTCTGTAGTAAGGGATGAGGCAAAGAGAGTCCCTGAAAATTTGTCTCCTTGGTCTACAGGGCTCAGGGTGATCCTGGTCTCACTGAGCATGTGGAGTGAAGATTTCCTTCAGCCCAGCCTAAGTGACACACCCACCCCCCTGCACCTGTCTACATGTCTGCCCAGACCCTAAGTAAGCATCATCTGTGTTGGAGATTGAGAGAATCCACTAAAGCAAATGGAGATCAAAATGACAGTGCTGATACAAGCTGGCTGGGTAAGTACGGCTTTGATTATATTAGCCAAGTGGCTTTTTAATCTCTCCCTCTGTACTGAACGTACTTCCCAGGCTCTTGCCGGGAAGGTTACAAACAGTCTGTTCCCCGCAAAAGCCTGGCTCTGTAAAGTTTACGGCACAGGGGAGCGGAAGGAACGATGCCTGCCAAAGAGTGACTGACTCATTCTCCCAGTTCCCTCTGCTGGACTCACAGATCAGATAAGTCATTCCTCTCGCCCTGGGGAGATGAATAAAGTGGTGGCAAGAGTCCAGGAGCTGTGCTCTGGTGGAGGTGTCCACGTGGAAGGAAGCATCCAGAGACGGAACTAAGTGTCCCCAGCAGCCTCCTCTTGGAAGCCCCTGTGCAGCCTCCCCCTGCCTCCCTGTGTATGGATACAGGTGGGTGTACACACAAACGCACCAGCACCTCCTGCAAAGATCTACTCAAGGCTCCATCCTGGGCTTCATAGCCTGTGATGATGTCTGTGTGTGTGCTAAGCCACTTCAGTCGTGTCTGACTTGTTGCCACGCTATGGATTGTAGCCCACTGGGCTCCTCTGTTCATGGGATTCTCCAGGCTAGAATATTGGAAAGGGTTTCCATGCCCTCCTCCATGGGATCTTCCTGACCCAGGGATTGAACCTGTGTCTCTCACGTCTCCTGCACTGGCAGGTGGGTTCTTTACCACTAGTGCCACCTGGGAATCAGTCTTTTTAGCATTGTGCTCCACCACTGTTTCCTTTCTGCCTCCTCCATTAGGACTTGAACTCCCAGAAGGCAAGATTGTATTCCATTACTTTTTTTCTTCCAATTTTATTGAGAAATAATTGGCATATATTAGTGCATAAGTTTAAGATTCAAAGTGTGATGGTTTGATTTCCATATATTGTGAAATGATTGCCATGATAGATATAGATAAATTTTACCATCTCATTAATATACAATTTAAAAACTTTCTTCTTGAGAGAAGATTTATCTGGACTTTTTCACTAATCATGATTTTAAGATTCTTCTATATTGTTGAATGTATTAATATTTCATTTCTTTTGCTTGCTGAGGAGTATTCCATTGTATGGACATGCTAGACTTGATTCTTGGGTTCAGCAGTTGATAAGATATTTTGTTCCTTTTCTTTCTTTTTCTTCTAATTTTATTGAGAAATAATTGACATATGGCACTGTATAAGGTTAAGGTATCCAGCATAATGATTTGACTTACATATGTCATGAAATGATTCTCACAATAAGTTTAGATAACATTCATCATCTCACATAGACACACACACACAAATATCCTTGTGATGAGAACTCTTAGTATTTACTCTCAACAACTTTCATGTATAACGTACAGCAGTGTGATCATGTTGTATGCATTGCGTATCTCTGTTTACCTGGAATTAGCACATAGTAGATGCTTGAGAAATGTTTCTGGGCTGGGTGGATGGATGGATGGATGGACAGATGAATAATATGAAGATAGAATAAAACTTTAGGAACCCAGAGAGATGGGGCTTTTTTCTAGATATAAACTAAGGCTTTGACTCAGTCTTAGGGCTGCCTCAGACCTGGGGGGATCCTAGAGCAACCCCGGAAGCAGCCAGCTGCACAGAGGCTGCCAGAGTAGAGAAGATCTGGTGTGTGTGTGTGTTAGTCGCTCAGTCGTGTCCAACTCTGCAACCCCATGGACTGTAGCCCGCCAGGCTTCTCTGTCCATGGAATTCTCCAGGCAAGAATACTGGAGTGGATTGCCATTCCCTTCTCCAGAGGAACTTCCCAACCCAGGACCAAACCCTGGTCTCCTGCATCACAGGCAGATTCTTTACCATTTGAGCTCCAGGGAAGTAAGATCTGGATCTGAACTAAATTCCTCTGAATGCCAGGGTTTCCCAGGTTATATCAGTCCCCTGCTGGACCTCCACGGCCTGGCTCTGGCCCCTTGGTCTGAGTGTGGACCTTTCCAATGTAGAGTTCCTCCTAGCTCCCCACATGCTTCCCTCCCTCTCTCCTGCAGACTGGCACACCTGCTAGTTCCTAGCCAGAGACTTGGCTTGGGGATCTTCAACCTAAGAAACATAAGACCCTCTCACTGTCAATAAAATATGAGCTAAATACTCACATGCTATACATCATGCTATTTCTTTTTGGCCTGTGTAGACTTAAAAAGCATCTTGCCTAGAGAACATAACATGCCCAATAAATATTGGTTAAGTAAGGAATTGATCAATATATTTACACTGAGAACGAGTAGGAGGGCTTGGATTTTGACCAAGGAAGACTATGGAAAAGAGGTGCTATAAGCCCCTATGGACTGTTTTCTAGGACATCTGAGGCAGCGGTTAAGATGTGAAAACTAGCCCTACAGGCTTGGGTGTGTTCCACCTCTGCTGTATCATCGACACACCCTATAATACTTCTATAAATATAGGAAATTACAGTTTACTCTTCTGAAGTCTTCTGGAGATGACCATCACACCTATCTCATAGGCTTGCTCAATGAGACATAAAATGAAACAGCATAAAATGCTTAGTATAGTATCAGGCACATAGTTTTTAACCAATATCTTTTTGAGTTGCTGATGCTGTTTTATTTTTTTTGAGTCAGGATTCTGGGGCAACGCAGGGGGAAAAGATCATTATTGGTGTTCAGGGGCGGTGTCCAGGTGGTAAAGCCGAGGGTGGCATCACAGCTGTGTCGCAGCTCTGTGAAGCTCCAGATGTGCACAGATGGAACGGTTTTCTGCAAAAAGAAGAAGTGTAAATGGAGTCAGAGGAGCTTACAGGAGCTCAGAGAGAGTCCGAAGAGGGTTCAATCACGAAGGCACATAGGAAGGCTCAAAAGGAGAAGGCACAAAGCTCAAAAGAAAGCCCCGACAAGGAAGCCTCGGGGTCTGACCTGGAGAGCTGGCTCGTGGGCTCCCACTCACACTCCATCCTGTGAAGTGGGTGGGGAGAGAGAGACAGAGACTGAGAGAGAGGAGCGGGCCTGCTCACACCTGTTGCCGGCCCACCCAGCTCTCCCGCAGACCTGGCTTCCTGCCTCTCTGGTGAGGGATGTGTCCCTGAGCTCAGTAGCCATCAAAGGTCTTAGAGCATAGAGGGACATCTGCCAGGGAAAACAAAGGGACCCCGCCCTCTGCTGCTGGGGAAATCTCTAGAGGATGCCCTAGAGTACTGTCCGCACATGGAGGCAAGCAGCTCATCAGCGCTGGGGACCTTGAGGGATGCTGGAGAGACTCTGCAGACTCAGGGAGTAAAGCCCACGGGCTATTTTAGGCCAGGCCCAGACGAGTCAATGGAAGTTTTGTTTATGTAACATCTGCCGAAGGCCCTTTGGAGGGAATGACCCCGGGCTCCCCGCCGGGGCTGTAGTGAGCAGGGGTGGGATGGAAGCTTCCTGTTGTTCTTGGCCTGGCCGCCCAGCTGGTGGTGCAGCTCCCCTCCTGGAGCTCTTGGTTTCCCTCCGCCCGCTCCTTCCAATCACCCTCACTTCAGCTTCCTTCCTCCGGCGCAGTGCAGGCAGGGTGTCCCTCAGAGGGGGTGACTCAGGCTCTGGACCCCACAGCGCTGCCCCCGTGACCCCAGGCCTCCCTGCTCACTCTATGTCTTGGATGTTCCAGGGCGTCCTTCCTGCGCATTTCCTTGGCTGCGGGTTTGCTATCAGACGCTGCAGTCAGGGAAAGGGGCGGGGTCTGAATCTAGCGCCGCCATTGGGTCCTTGCTGATCTAGGGCAACTTGTAGGATCCCTTGAGTTTTTATTATATTCAAATATGTATATAAATACATCAGACAAAGCATACATGTCAATTTCCCTCCTATCAGCCTTATTCAAAGGCATTCAGACTATTTTGGTATATTTTTTAAACGCAGATTCTCTTGGTACTAAAGTATGTTTGTGTCCCTCCAAAATGTGTGTGTTGAATTCCTAACTCCCAAAGTGATGGTATTAGGTAGTGCAGTCTTAGATCATGATGGTGGAGCCCACATGCATGAAATATTTTAAGGGTGAAGTCCTTAGAGCCTCCAGAGAGATCCGCGGTCCCTTGGCCAAGTGAGGACACCGCAGGAGGTCTACAATCCAAAGGAGAGCCCTCAGCATTAATCCTGGCACTCTAATCTCAGATTTCAGCCTCCTGAACTGTGAGAAATCTATTTTTATTGTTTATAAGCCACCCAGTCTGTAGTGTTTTGTGACAGCAGCCTGACCTAAGACCATTGGGAAGGATGGTGGTAGGAAGAAGGACTTTTTTAAAGTTAAGACATAAAGATGTACAAATCTGAAATGGACAGTTTGATGCAATCTGGTTATCTGTAACCACTAGTCAGATCAAGATACAGAGTGTTTCCTTCACCCTTATGTGAAAATTTCCATTGTGTCTCTGTCTAATCAGTAACTTGTTCACACCCAATCTGCCCTTCTTAATCTGCTTGGGTTGCCGTAACAAAATAGCACAGGCTGGACTGTGTAAACAACAGAGACTCATCTCTCTCAGTTTTGGAGGCTGAAAGTCTGAAATCAGGGTTCCAGCTTGGTTGGGTTCTGGTGAGGGCTCTTTTTCTGGCTTGCAGATAGCCTCCTTCTCACTGTGTGTTCCCCGGACCTCTTATTTGTGCACCGAGCTCTTTGATGTCTCTTCTTATAAGCACACTGTTCCTATCAGATTAGTGTGCTTGTGTGCATGCTCAGTCATGTCTGACTCTTTGTGACCCCACTGACTGTAGCCTGCCAGGCTCCCCTGTCCATGGAGTTTTTTTCAGGCAAGAATACTAGAGTGGGTTGCCATATCCTCCTCCAGGGGATCTTCTTGACCCAGGGATCGAATTCAGGCCTCTTGCATTGGCAGGCGGATTCTTTACTACTGTGCCACCTGGGAAGTCAGGCCAGGGCCCCACCCTTATGAACTCACTTAATGAGTTCTGTAAAGGCTCTGTCTCCAAATACCATCACTTTGGAGGCTAGAACCTTAACAGAGGCATTTTGGAGGAACACAGTTCAGACCTCAGCATTAATACCACTCTCTCCTCCTCCAGCCCCTGACTGTAGCCACTGCTTCACTTACGGTGCTTCAGATCTGAAAACAACCCAATTGTCCATCAACACAAATGGATAAGAAAACATTGTTCAAGTAAAGTCACACAAAGGAATATATGCTACTGCAATTTTAAAAAAGAGTGTGTACTGGTACATAGGATCCATTCTGGGCATTCCTCTGATCAAGTTATGAACAAGGCAAAGTAACACAGGCCTTTGGAACTTACATTCTAATCTCTGCCTCCTCTTCTCCAAAGGCTGGTTCATTCAGACCAAGTTAAATTATCCCCTCACATCTGAAAGCAAAATTTCAAGTCTTTCGGGACCTTGGCTAACCACTGACAATCCTCCCACCCTGGGGTCATGATGGAGACCCCTGCTCCCAGCACAAGTGGTTTTCAGTAGAGCTTTGTTAACATAAAGCATAGCTTTCTTGGGGCAGAAACTGAATTTGAACTTTCTGTTGTTTTTATTAAAAAACAATAGAGTACCCCGTTGGCCTAGGAAAAAGCAGTTGTTTCAAATTAGGTGTAATTTTGAATTAAGACAATATTGGCTTAACATATTTTACCCAAGATATTTTTCTATACATATACATCTATACATGTTTTGTTTTTTTTTTTCCTGAAAAAAACTGTGGTAGATTTTCATGTCCATTGTTGTTTAGCTTTATATTTTGTAAAGTATCAAAGTAAGTTTATTTTTAGCAATTGTGCTTTAACAGATTGGGCTAAACTGTTTGAGAAAGGGTTCTTCTGATAATCATCTCTTTTGAGGTGGAGAGTTTTAATTCACTGATATAATTGATTTTAAAGTGAAGGCAGCTAGAACTTGAGATCTAAGATAACAAGCCAGTTCAGTTCACTCTCTCAGTAGTGTCTGACTCTGCGACCCCATGGACTGCAGCATGCCAGGCTTTCCTGTCCATCACCAACTCCTGGAGCTTGCTCAAACTCATGTCCATAGAGTCAGTGATGCCATCCAACCGTCTCATCCTCTGTTGTCCCCTTCTCCTTCTGCCCTCAATCTTTCCCAGCATTAGGGTATTTTCCTATGAGTCAGGTGGCCAAAGTGTTGGAGCTTCAGCATCAGTCCTTCCAATGAATATTCAGAACTGATTTCCTTTAGAATTATCTGGTTTGATCTCCTTGAAGTCCAAGGGACTCTGAAGAGTCTTCTCCAACACCACAATTCAAAAGTATCAATTCTTTTGGCACTCAGCTTTCTTTGAGGTCCAGCTCTCACATCACACATGACTACTTGGAAAACCATAGCTTTGACAATTGCAATTGTGCAGATCACAGCATTTCCCAGGCAGTGGATTGGATATTCTACTTCCAGATGTTTCATTCTGATTTCTGTGAGTCTGGATTTTTTATCCAGAGGCCTTGCTTGCCTGAGATCCCAATTTGCCTTTTTTTTTTTTTTTTTTTAATACTAAGAAGATGTTTAAAAGGCCAGAAGCAGAGATGCTAATGAAGTATAGAGGCAGCATCTGTGTGTTCACATCAAAAATCCATGTTTTGGGTCCTATTTATTCCCTCTGCCTGACTATGTGATCTTAGTATCCATTATCCATATCTATCTGTATCTATAATCCATAGATTAGGGATGTTGATGCCTCCTTCTGATTTGATAAGAATTTAGAAATCATATCTGTGGCATGCCTGGCACATGGTGGCTTATTCATTCAAAAATATTTATTAAGTGCCTATCACATGTCAGATTCTTTAACAGTGGGGACAGAGCAATGAACAAAATGATCTCTGCCCAACAGAGCTCACAGTTGTTCAGTAAATAGCCGCTATTCCAGCTGGTACATGAAAAGATGCTCAGCATCACTAATAATCAGGGAAATGCACATCAAAATCGTAATGAGATTGTCTCATGCCAACTAGCAGGGCTGTTACATTTCTTTAAGGTTGTGTTGCTAAGAATTTGGAGAAATTGGAACTCTTGGTGGGGATTGTAAAATGAAAGAGCCACCATGAAAGACAGTATAGAAGTTCCTCAAAACATTACAAATAGAACTATTATCTGATCCAGCAGTTTCACTTCCAAGTAGTTATCCAGAAGAATTAAAATCACGACCTTGAAGATACATTTGCATTCCCCTGTTCATGGCAGCATTGTTGACAATAGCCAAAATGTGGAAACAATCTAAATGTCCATTGATGGATGAATGGATAAGGAAACTGTGGCATGTACATGCAATGGAATGCTATTCAGCCTCAAAAAAGAAGGAAATCCTACAACATGCAACAACATGGATGAATCTGCAGGGTATTACGCTAAATGAAATAAGCCAGCCACAGAGCATGATTCCACTCAAGAGAAACAGAATAGATCGGTGGTTGCCAGGGGCTGGGGAGAGGTAGAAATGGGAAATAGCTGTTTAACAAGTATGAGGTTTCAGTTCTACAAGGCGAATAGATATCTCTGTGCAGCAGAGTGCCTGGAGGTCACAGAACTGGGCAACACATATGAAAACTGTTAAGATGGTTGATCTCTTGTGAAGTGTTCCTACCACAATAAAGAAACATTCTAAATCTGGATTATGGCAGTGTTTGCATAAGTGTAGATTTACTTAAATTCACTGAATTTTATGGTATGTAAATTATACCTCAATAAAGCTGCTTTTAAAAAAATCAATGAAATATTATTCAGTGCAAAAAAAAAAAGTGAGCGATCAAGCTGTGGAAAGACACAAGGCAGCCTTAAACACATATGACTAAGTGAAAGAACCCACTCTGAAAGGGCTACATCCTTTATGATTCCGACTATAAGACACTCTGGAAAAGGCAATGTAACAGAGACAGTAAAGAAGATCAGAGGTTGCCAGGGGTGGGATGGAGGAGAAGGATGAAGAGACGGGCCACAGAGGATTTTTAGGACAGTGAAACTACTCTGTACGATATAATGATAAATACATGTCATTATATGTTTGTTAAAACCTATAGAATGTACAACACCAGAGTGAGTCCTCTGCAGGGAGAGAATGGAGATGCAGATGAAGAGAACAGACTTGCGGCCACAGGGCAACTGCTTTATGATGCAGGGAGCCCAGCCTGGCGCTCTGTGACGACTCAGAGGGGTGGCATGGGACAGAGGCTCAAGAAGGAGGGAATATATATATAGTTATAATCGATTCGCATTGTTGTATGGCAGAAAGCAGTACAACATTGTAAAGCAATTATCCTCCAATTTTTTATAAAAGAGTGAACCCTAGGTGTAAACAGTGGGCTTTTGGTGATCATGATAAATCGGTGCTGGTTCATCCAGGGGCAAATGTACCACTCTGACGACCGATGTCCATACTCAGGAGGCTACATGTGTGTGGGGGCAGGGGGCAATGGGAAATCTCTGTACCTTTCTCTCAGTTTTATTGTAAACCTAAAAGTGCTATAAAAAATCAAGTCTTATAAAAATTTAACAGCTCTGTCTCCTTCAAGTCTGTTCCGTATCACCGCTCCTCTTCCCAAACCTTCTTTGCCTGCTCTGCTTTTGTTTCTCATAGTCATCTACTATACTATATAATTTATCTTCTATAGGTAATCAGGGCTCAGACCATGAAGAATCTTCCTACAATGCAGGAGACTTGAGTTCGATCCTTGGGTTGGGAAGATTCCCTGGAGAGGGGAATGGCTACCCACTCCAGTATTCTTACCTGGAGAATTCCAAGGACAGGAGCCTGGCAGGCTACAGTCCATGGGACTGCAAAGAGTCAGACATGATTGAGTGACTAACACTTTCACATAGGTAATCAATTCTGAGTTGCACGACATTTTACACACTTTGAAGAGAAATGAACTGCTAGTCACTCAGTCATTTCTGACTCCTTGCGACCTCATGGACTGTAGCCTGCCCTCCAGGATCCTCTGTCTATGTTATTCTCCAGGCAAGAATACTGGAGTGGGTTGCCATTCCCTTCTCCAGGAGATCTTTCCAACCTAGGATTAGAACCCAGGTCTCCTGCATCGGAGGCAGATTTTTTACCATCTGAGCTACCAGGGAAGCTTTGAAATTAGGCTTTTTTAAAATAATTGGCAGCAATTATTAGCATCAATTTCTTTTTTTCATGGCACACAGAATAATGGTATGTTTATATCATTGCCATCTTAGAGATGGTAAACTATGAGGTGTGTGAAGTTGCTCAATCATGTCCGACTCTTTGCGACCCCATGGACTATAGCCCAACAGGCTCCTCCCTCCATGGGATTCTCCAGGCAAGAGTACTGGAGTGGGTTGCCATTTCCTTCTCCAGGGGATCTTCCCAACCCAGGAAATGGCATTATTTAATTGTTTCTTGGCCCTTTCTGCCTTCTAGAATATTAGCTCCACAAAGGTAGGGGTCTTTGCTTTGCTCCCTGCTATATTCCAAGTCCCTTGAACAGTGTCTGCTACATAGTAGGTCCTCAGTAAACACTTGTTGCATGAGTGAATGAATGATTGGATGCCATGCCTGCTGTTAATAAGCTGACAATAAAGCAAAGGAACTGAAATAAAAAGACAAGATGAGTTATGAGCAGAACAAACTACTTCCATTATTTCCTCACTGTCCTATCCCCTGGATTCCAGGAAAAAAGCCTAATTAAGAAAAATGTCAGCAACTCAGCAAGACTCATCCTCCAGGGCAAGAGGCCCCCTGAGACATTTGAGAGGGTTGAAAAGAAGGCTACCATGCTTAGTTAGCTCAGTCCCAGAAGCTTCTGTCCATACTGTCTCCCACTGAAGTACTAATTCACAAAGCCCCCTAGAGATGATGTGAGAAGCCCTGTCCTGTAGGAAAGTGTTCGGGTTCCCCTAGGTGGTCAGTTCATCTCTTTGCTGCACTCCCCAGTGGTCTGGGAATCACCTGTCCCCCAGAGCAGGCCCAGTCTTTTGGTTTTGTTAGCCAGTTATGGCGGCTGGCTCTCAGGAACTGAGACATGAGAACCCTGAGTTTGGTCTGGGGGTGGGTGGTTTCCTGGGCTTCTGGAGGGGCTGTGGTCTTTCATTTCTGATGCCCTGGGGGCACGATTTACACCAGGCCTGGGTGTGCAAAAGTTCCTTAGAGGAACCATTGCTCTATTTCACATTAGCCCGATCACAAGTTGCCTCTTTATTTTCCTTTAGTTTCAAGGGACAAATCTCATAATGTCCCTCCCCCTGCTGGCCCTCTAGAGGGGACGGGAAGGGGGGAAAGGTGGGGAAAACCCACTTTAGGAGACGAGACCCCTTCCTCATGTAGTGGCTTCCCCATTTCTGTCTCTCCCAGCCACTCACCCATCAGGCACTGTCCCTGGGGCCTGTGATGATTTTAGAGCCCACAAAAATGTTTTCATTTCTTTTAAAATCAGAAGAAAAAGAAAAGCATTTTCAAAGGTAAAAAATGTTTTTATCTCACAGGAAAAAAAAGAGAAAATTTTAGGATTTCTAAAAATCAATGGCATTTTGCCTAAAATAAAAATGAAATGTTGCAGTATTTAAAGCTCTATCAAAAACTTTTAATTTTGATATTATAATGAGGAAAGGGCCACAGAAGTAACATGGAGGACCTGCTTGTTATTAAATCAGAAAAGTGATCGTGTCATTTATGGGTGGCCAGATGGATCGAGAACATTCGGGGCTGTGGCAAATAGCGGGTGCATTTAAGGGAGAAGGCAAGGGGGATGAGCATTTCTTGAGTCCCACTCTGTGGTCAGCCTGATGTGGGGTGTTTTAGGTTTATTATCTCATTGAAGCCTTTCAACTCCAGGAGGCCATTAAACCACCCACTTTTGTTATGAATTTAATGAACCACTCCCTTGTCTAACTCAAACTATGAGCCATGCCAATGTAGTGAAAGTGAAGTGAAGTCGCTCAGTCGTGTCCGACTCTTTGCGACCCCGTGGACTGTAGCCTGCCAGGCTCCTCCGTCCATGGGATTCTCCAGACAAGAATACTGGAGTGGGTTGCCATTTTGTTGGACCACCCACGATGGATGGGTCAAGGTGGAGAGTTCTGGCAAATTGTGGTCCATTGGAGAAGGGAATGGCAAACCACTTCAGTATTCTTGCCTTGAGAACCCCATGAACAGTATGAAAAGGCAAAAAGATAAGACGCTGAAAGATGAATGCCACAAGTCAGTAGGTGCCCAATATGCTACTGGAGAAGAGTGGAGAAGTAACTTCAGAAAGAATGAAGGACAGAACCAAAGCAAAAGCAACACCCAGTTGCTTTTGTAGATGTGACTGGTGATGGAAGCAAGGTCTGATGTTGTAAAGAGCAACATTGCATAGGAACCTGGAATGTTAGGTCCATGAATCAAGGCAAATTGAAAGTGGTCAAACAGGAGATGGCAAGAGTGAACGTCAATATTCTAGGAATCAGCGAACTAAAATGGACTGGAATGGGTGAATTTAACTCAGATGACCATTATATCTACTACTGTGGGCAGGAATCCCTCAGAAGAAAGGGAGTAGCTATCATGGTCAACAAAAAAATCTGAAATGCAGTACTTGGATGCAATCTCAAAAACGATAGAATGATCTCTGTTCATTTCCAAGGCAAACTATTCAATATCATGAAAAGCAGAGACATTACTTTGCCAACAAAGGTCCGTCTAGTCAAGGCTATGGTTTTTCCAGTGGTCATGTATGGATGTGAGAGTTGGACTATAAAGAAAGCTGAGTGCTGAAGAATTGATGCTTTTGAACTATGGTGTTGGAGAAGATTCTTGAGAGTCCCTTGGACTGCAAGGAGATCCAACCAGGCCATCCTAGAGGACATCAGTCCTGGGTGTTCATTGGAAGGATTGATGTTGAAGCTGAAACTCCAATAGTTTGGCCACCTGATGCAAAGAGTTGACTCATTTGAAAAGACCCTGATGCTGGGAAAGATTGAGGGCAGGAGGAGAAGGGGATGACAGAGGATGAGATGGTTGGATGGCATCACCGACTCTATGGACATGGGTTTGGGTGGACTCCGGGAGTTGGTGACAGACAGAGAGGCCTGGCGTGCTGTGGTTCATGAGGTCACAAAGAGTTGGACAGGACTGAGTGACTGAACTGAACTGAATCCAAGTCTATGCCCCAAACAGTAAGGCTGAAGAAGCTGAAATTGAATAGTTCTATGAAGATCTACAAGACCTTTTAGAACTAACACCACCAAAAGACGTCTTTTTCATTATAGAGGACTGGAATGCAAATGTAGGAAGGCAAAAAACACCTGGAGTAACAGGCAAATTTGGCCTTGGAGTATAGAATGAAGCAGGGCAAAGACTAATAGAGTTTTCCCAAGAGAACACACTGGTCATAGCAAGCATCATCTTCCAACAGCACAAGAGAAGACTCTACATGGACATCACCAGATGGTCAATACTGAAATCAGATTGATTATATTCTTTGTAGCCAAAGATGGAGAAGCTCTATACAGCCAGAAAAAACAAGACCAAGAGCTGACTGTGGCTCAGATCATGAACTTCTTATTGCCAAATTCAGACTTATATTGAAGAAAGTAGGGAAAACCACTAGACCATTCAGGTATGACCTAAATCAAATCCCTAACAATTATACAGTGGAAGTGAGAAATAAATTTAAGGGAATAGATCTGATAGAGTGCTTGATGAACTATGGATGGAAATTTGTGACACTGTTTAGGAGACAAGGAGCAAGATCAAGAAAAAGAAATGCAAAAAGATAAAAAGGCTATCTGAGGAGGCCTTATAAATAGCTGTGAAAAGAAGAGAAGCCAAAAGCAAAGGAGAAAAGAAAAGATATACCCATCTGAATGCAGAGTTCCAAAGAATAGCAAGGAGAGGTAAGAAAGCCTTCCTCAGTGATCAGTGCAAAGAAATAGAAGGAAACAGTAGAATGGGAAAGATTAGAGATCTCCTCAAAAAAATTAGAGATACCAAGGGAACATTTCATACAAAGATGGGCTCAATAAAGGACAGAAACGGTATGGACTTAACAGATGCAGAAGATATTAAGAAAAAGTGGCAAGAGTACACAGAAAAACTGTACAAAAAAGATCTTCATGACCCAGATAATCACAATGATGTGATCACTCACCTAGAGCCAGACATCCTGGAATGTAAAATCAAGTGGGCCTTAGGATGCATCACTATGAACAAAGCTAGTGGAGGTGATGGAATTCCAGTTGAGCTATTTCAAATCCTGAAAGATGATGCTGTGGAAGTGCGGCACTCAATATGCCAGCAAATTTGGAAAACTTAGCAGTGGCCACAGGACTGGAAAAGATCCGTTTTCATTCCAATCCCAAAGAAAGGCAATGCCAAAGAATGCTCAAACTACCACACAATTGCACTCATCTCACACTCTAGTAAAGTAATGCTCAAAATTCTCCAAGCCAGGCTTCAATAATACGTGAACCGTGAACTTCCAGATGTTCAAGCTGGTTTTAGAAAAGGTAGAGGAACCAGAGATCAAACTGCCAATATCTGTTGGGTCATCTAAAAACCAAGAGAGTTCCAGAAAAACATCTATTTTTGCTTTATTGACTGTGCCAAAGCCTTTGACTGTGTGGATCACAATAAACTGTGGACAATTCTGAGAGAGATGGGAATACCAGACCACCTGACCTGCCTCTTGAGAAATCTGTATGCAGCTCAGGAAGCAAAGGCAATAGCAATGGCACCCCATTCCAGTACTCTTGCCTGGAAAGTCCCATGGATGGAGGAGCCTGGTGGGCTGCAGTCCATGGGGTCGCAGAGTCGGACCCGACTGAGCGACTTCCCTTTCACTTTTCACTTCCATGCATTGGAGAAGGAAATGGCAACCCACTCCAGTGTTCCTGCCTGGAGAATCCCAGGGACAATGGAGCCTGGTGGGCTGCCTTCTGTGGAGTCACACAGAGTCGCACATGACTGAAGTGACTTAGCAGCAGCAGCAGCAGGAAGCAAAAGTTAGAACTTGCCATGAAACAACAGACTGGTTCCAAGTAGGAAAAGGAGTACGTCAAGGCTGTATATTGTCACCCTGCTTATTTAACTTATATGCAGAGTACATCATTAGAAACGCTGGGCTGGATGAAGCACAAGCTGGAATCAAGATTGCTGGGAGAAATATCAGTAAACTCAGGTATGCAGATGATACCACCCTATGGCAGAAAGTGAAGAAGAACTGAATAGCCTCTTGATGAAAGTGAAAGGGGAGAGTGAAAAAGTTGACTTAAAGCTCAACATTCAGAAACCTAAGATCATGGCATCAGGTCCCATCACTTCATGGTTAATAGATGGGGAAACAGTGGAAACAGTGACAGACTTTATTTTGGGGGGCTCCAAAATCACTGCAGATGATGACTGCAGCCATGACATTAAAAAATGCTTACCCCTTGGAAGAAAAGTTATGACCAACCTAGACAGCATATTAAAAAGCAGAGACATTACTTTGCCAACACGGTTCCATCTAGTCAAGGCTATGGTTTTTCCAGTAGTCATGTATGGATGTGAGAGTTGGATTATAAAGAAAGGTGAGTGCTGAAGAATTGATGCTTTTGAACTGTGGTGTTGGAGAAGACTCTTGAGTGTCCCTTGGGCAGCAAGGAGATCCAGTCAGTCCATCCTAAAGGAAATTAGTCCTGAATATTCATTGGAAGGACTGATGTTGAAGCTGAAAATCCAATACTTAGGCCACCTGATGCAAAGAGCTGACTCATTTGAAAAGACCTTAACGCTGGGAACAATTGAAGGCAGGAGGAGAAGGGGACAGCAGTGGATGAGATGGTTGGATGGTGTCATAGACCCAGTGGGTGTGAGTTTGAGTAAATCCCGGGAGCTGGATATGGACAGGGAGGACTGGTGTGCTGTAGTCCGTGGGGTCACAAAGAATTGGACATGACTGAGCGAGTGAACTGAACTGAACTAATGAACCACTTACTACCGAGTCCCTCTGACACCTCTCTGTGTATTTCTGTTTTCTCAGAGAAATGAATTCACGGGTTCATGAATCCTTCTCAATGATCTTATCTAAATATTATTTTGAAATTATTTAAAAAATGCATTTTCCTTTTTGATCCTTAAATTAGAACCAGAATGATGGGTTTTGATAATCAGAGGCCTGACTTAAATTCCAAGCAAGTTTTGACTGTATTCTAAGATGCTCCTGGGGTCTTGGTTGGGGGGGAGCTTGATTACCTAAGGCAGCCTGCCTTGAAGAAATGTGTGATTTTTTTTTTTTTTTTTTTTACTGATCTTTTTAAGAAACAAATTTCAGATGTCCAAAGGTAATTTAAAAAACAGTTTCACTATCAGACTTCAGTTGTGTTGGCCTCCAAGCAAACACCCACACCATCCTCAAAATGTGGCCTACAGGCCATTCAATTAGGAAAAACAGAAAATAAAGCCTACCCGGAAACAAAATCCTGCAATATCTTGTCCTAGAAAAACAAACAGTGATGACTCTAGGAGCTCTGGTTTCTTTATTGAACAACTTGATTCATTCATTTAGTCAGTGTCCTTGAGTGCCTGCTGTTATGTGTTTGGTTCCATGCTGGGGTTGCCAACATAAATGGGATTTTGTCCCAGCTCTCATGTCACTCCCAGGCTAATGGGACAGCCTTTCATTTGGACACTGGCAGAGGCCTCCTAACCGGTCTCCCTGCCTCCACCCTGGCCCTCCATCCTCCAAACATTAGACAGAGGGATCCTGTGGCATAGGGATTCAAATGTGTGGCAGCCCATCCCCTCTAACCATCTAGCGCTCTGTTCCTGCTCTCTGTTCTGGCTCCTGTCTCCAACCCTTGCTGACTGTGCTCCAAGAATTCTAGCCTTTTCTAAAGCAGGACAGACCCACTCCCACATTCAGAGTTCTCCACTTGCTATTCCATAGGCCAGGATGCTTGTTCAGCAGAGGTCCAGGAGGCACACTCTTCACCTTCTTCAGGCCACTATTCAAGTGTCATTTCAAAGATGCCTTCCTTGACTGCCTGTTCAGTCCTGCAGTTCCCACCTCAAGCCTCCGTATGCCTTCTCCTGAATTATTTTATCCCATTGCACTTATCATCATCTAACCACCCTGGGTGTATTTTGCTTATCTTCTTTCATTGTCTCCCCTTTGCTTCTTGAGGACAAATATTTTTGCCTTTTTATACCTAACCATATCCTTAGTGCCTAGAATAGAGCTTAGAATATAGCATTCGCTCAGTAAGAACTGATCTTTTGAATAAAGAGGTGACTGAATGAGACATTCATGTATTAAAAAAAAAAAAAACAACAGAAAATGCTATGCAGGTATGTTTTTTTGAGAGCACAGAGGAAAAAATAAAACCATCTGCTTACAGAAATCAGGAAGGCTGACTCAAAGAGGTAACTTCATGCTGAATTTCAAATGATAAGTAGCAACTAGCTAGGTGAAGAAAAGGGAAATGTACTCAAACAGAAGGAATGGTATAAAGAACGTGCCTGTTTGGGACCTACAGGTAGTTTGGGTACAATAGAGAAAAGGATGCAAGAAATGAGATGGGAAATGTGAACCGATATCAGCTCATGTCTAGCTAAGGAGTTTTGATTTCCTTCTTCAGGTAAAGGGGAGATACTGAAGACCCAAGAAGAGAGACTCGATAGAATTGATGTTTTTAGAAGGACTCTCTGGGGTATTCCACAGTGGTCCAGTGGTTAGGACTCTGCGTTTCCTCTGCTGTCCTTGGGGAAAGAAATGTGGGGAAGCTAGGAAGACATAGAGGTTGCTTCAGTAGAGCTGTTGAAAGATGACAAAACCCTGCAGAATGACTGCAGCTGTGACAGAGAGGAGGGATTTAAGAGACATTGGGGTAGCAGCTTCTCAAGGATTTGATGAACCATGGTGGGGGTTGGAGAGGGGACTGGCTTGAGCAGAAAGAGACAAGAATGACTCTCCCTAGTGTCTTTTGGATAATTGAGTAAATATTTAAATTCATCCAACAAATGTTTATTGAAAACCTACTATGTAGCAGGCACTAATCTAGGCACTGGGGTTATGGCTTTACACAAAATAGGAAAAGCCCAAGTAGAAGAGGCTGCAAATAAATAAATAAAGAGAGAGTGGAATTTCAGACTGTGATAAGTCTTATGGCAAAGGATATAGCTTGCTGAAAAGTTGGAATATGATGTTTATTTTATGCAGGAGCCAAGGAATGATTCTCCAAGGAGACGATCTGAGAGCACAGAGGAGACACGTGAAGATCTGGAAGGAAAGATATATCCAGGTGGCGGGAAGAGTGGTGTAAAGAACCTGTGACTGGAACAAGGGGCCTTGTCTGACAAACATCGAGAAGGTGAGTGTGGCTGAAGCTCAGTAAGTTAAGTCTCAGGTTAAAGGAGGGTGGCAAGGGCGGATTCTTATGGTTTTGGCCACCATGACAATGAGTGTGAATTTCATTTGAAATGTGGAAGGAAGCAACGGGATGGGGTTGGGTATGGGAGAGACATAACCTGACTTATGTTTTTGTTGTTGGTGTTAAGTTATTCTGGTTGTGGAGTATAGAATGAATTTGAGAGATGCATGAATGGAAGCAATAGTCCAGGCAAAAGAAAATAGTGGCTGAGACTTGGGTTGTAGCACTGAGAGTGTGGAGAAGTAGGGATCCTTTTTGGTTTTTTGAGGGTAGAAAAATCAGGATTTGCTGATGGATTGAAAGTGGGGGGAAAAAATTTTAAATCACTCATAAGTTCATCACCTGAGATAATAGGTGAATATGAGTGCTCTTTACTGAGATTGGGAAGTGTTGGGAAGGAATAGGTTTTAAGGCAATGGAGGAAGAAACCAAACATTTTGTTTCAGACATACTTTACTTGGAAAGCCTGTTAAACATCCAAGGGGAAATATGGAAAAACAGCTAAACACACAGATCTGGAGCTCTTAGGAAAGGTTTGGGTGGAGATAAAAATTTGAAAGTGTTTGATGTCTTGAGATTGAATGAGGTCACCAGGGAGCTGAACATGGATTGGAAAGAGAAGGTGGTCCAGGACTGCCCCTTGTTCACTCAAGATGATACCAGTTGAGTGGAGAAGGAGCAGCCAGTGAAGGAGGTTGAGAAGGAGATGCCAGTGAAATAAATTTGAAGGATGGTGTCCCAAATACCAATGAAGAAATTTATTTTCAGAAGGAAGGGAGGCATTTCTATGCTGGATGATGCTGAGAGGTCTAGTAAAATGAGATCTGAGGATTGACCACTGGACATGGCGAGATGGAGATAACTGGCAACCTTGACAATAGCTGTTTTGGCAAAATGGTGAAAACACAAGGATACTGGGAGCTGAGAGAGTGAAGAGAAGGCCTATTGATGACACTTTGAAAACGATTGGCTTTAGAAGAGTCGAGAGAGATGGAGTAGAGCTGGATGGGGACGAGAGGTCAAGGCGATTCAATCTTGATTTGTTGTCACCGCATATTTATGTACAGATGGGAATTACCCGGTAGAGAACAGAAAACTAGTGATATGGAAGAAAAAGGAGCAAATTGTAGGACTAAGCAGGATGGGATGCAGTGTGTAGTGGAGGGACTGGTCTTGGGAATAGGTTCTGTCCCACCTGTTGTAAGAGGAAGGATGACAGACTGTAAGTGCACAGGTGCTTGGTCTTACCAGGAGGAGTCCTCTCTGGTTGGCTTTACTTTCTTAGAAAAATACTCAGCTGAGAGTGAGGAAGTATTAATAGAAGGGATGCTGGAATTTTGAGAGGCCAGTGGTGGGTGGGTGAGGGGAGTATGAGTAGCTGCAATGTTGAGAGAGCAAATTGGGTGGCAGTCATGTTAGGATGATTGCCAGGCAGTTGTGATGCTCGCCTAAGAGATATACGATCTTTAAATATTTTTCTAGCTGTATTGAAATTTAACTGACATATAGCACTGTATAAATTTAAGGTGTGCAATGTTAATTTGATACACATATATTCTGAAAAGATTACCACAGCCGCCTTAGTTAACACCTTCATCATTAGCGCATAATTACTATTTCTTTTGGTGGTGGGTACTCTCTTAGCAACGTTCAAGTATACAATACAAAGTTGTTAACCTCAGTCACCAAGCTGATCCCCAGAATTTGTTCACCGTAGAACTGGAAGTTTGTATCCTTTGACCAACATCTCCCCATTTTCATCACCCACCAGCCACTGTCAACCACCATTCTACTCTCTCACTTTTCTAAATGAAAGATTTTATGATGTGGCTTCAAACTGGGCAGCTCCAAACTACTTTTAAAAACTTTCATTGCCAGCATTGATGATAAATTAAGTGGATAATCCAACAACTATAAGGTCAGAGGGCTTAAAATGGATACATCTTGGTTTCCTTTTCAAGAAAGAAAGAGGGGCGGTCCTAAGATGGCGGAGGAATAGGACGGAGAGATCACTTTCTCCCTCACAATTTCATCAAAAGAACATTTCAA
>SJYT01044573.1:58143-120291 GCA_006410635.1 Cephalophus harveyi | reverse complement strand
TCAAGATAGACACAGTGATTAAAGTCCTAGTGAGGAAACTGAAACAGTATTCTAAAAATTACTCAAAAATTCACTGGCCCTAATATTTTAATAGTAACCTTTACTAAAGCTTCTGGTAACATTTTTTAAGGCTCATATATCCTTGATATCCAAACAGACATGGGTTATAAAGAAAACAAACTTATGGGCCAACTCAATTATAGGTATAGTCATAAAAATGCTTAAATAAAATATTAGCAAAATGAATTTCTCCAAGTATACAAAATAAAATGTATCTTCACCAAGAATTTACTCCACAAATTCCAGCCTGATTTAACATGAGACAATTGATGTTACTATTAATATAACAAACGTGAAAAACAGATTAAAGGAGAAAATCTGTGGTTTTTTTTTTTTAATATACACAGAAAATCTCATGGTAAAATTCAGTGGCCATTCATGTTAAAATCCTCTAGCAAACTATAGAAATTCTTGTTGTGAAAGGCAATCAGCTATTGGTTCCAAACATCCTTATAGGATGCTTCTGAATACGCCAAATCTCAAGGTCTTAGCCAGGTCTTAGCCTATTCTTGAGCCATTTCTGCAGCTAGTCACACAGCCAATTAAAATAGATCAAGGCAACTGTGATATGAATTCAGGACAACAACTCGTTCTGTTGGGGATGGCTGGCTCATTTACAGCTTGATATAAAAAGTGCTGAGTTCTCAGCCCTGGGTTTTGCAGCTTGGCATACCTCACACTGAGGTCCTTGGGGGTCAAGAGAACTGGCATTCCCCTGCTGATGCTCATGTTGTTTGCTCTGTGTGAATAACAAACTGTCTTGCTCTGATCCACTGAGTCTCCTTATCAACTTTAGGCATCTACGGAGTAATGGCAAGACTACCTGATGCCTTGTGTCTCTTTTGGAGTCTTGTTACTTTTTGTAATTCTCAATGAGGTTGGAGTTCTTCCCTGACAAATGATTTCTACAGAAAGCATAAAGCATCACCAAAGTGGAAACGATGCCCAGTTGTGTATGTGTCTGGTGATGAAAGTAAAATTTGATGCTGCAAAGAACAATATTGCATAGGAACCTGGAATGTTAGGTTCATGAATCAAGGTAAATTGGAAGTGGTCATACAGGAGATGGCAAGAGACAACATTGACATTTTAGGAATTAGTGAACTAAAACGGACAAGAATGGATGAATTTAACTCAGATGACCATTGTATCTACTACTGTGGGCAAGAATCCCTTAAAAGAAAAGGCAGAGGAACTAAGAGATCAAATTGCCAACATCTATTGGATCATAGAAAAAGCAAGAGAAATCCAGAAAAACATTACTTCTGCTTCACTGACTACGGTAAAGCCTTTGACTGTGTGGATCACAATAAACTATGGAAAATTCTTAAACAGATGGGAATACCAGACCACAATACCTGTGAAATGTGTATGTAGGTCAAGAAGCAACAGTTAGAACCAGACATGGAACAACGCACTAGTTCAAAAGTGAGAAAGAAGTCCATCAAGGCTGTATATAGAAACCCTGCTTATTTAATTTATATGCAGAAAACATCATGCCAGGCTAGATGAAGCTCAAGCTGGAATCAAGATTGCTGGGAGAAATATCAATAATCTCAGATATGCAGATGACACCACCTGGCAGAAAGTGAAGGGGAACTAAAGAGCCTCTTGATGAAAGTGAAAGAGGAGAGTGGAAAAGTTGGCTTAAAACTCAACATTCAAAAAACAAAGATCATGGCATCCAGCCCCATCACTTCATGGCAAATAGATGGGGAAGAAATGGAAATAGTGACAGACCCTATTTTGGGGCTCCAAAATTACTGTGTACTGTGACTGCAGCCATGAAATTAAAAGACGTTTGATCCTTGGAAGAAAAGCTATGACAAACATAGACATCACTTTAAAAAGCAGAGACATCACTATGCTGACAAATGTCCATATAATCAAAGCTATGGTTTTTTCCAGTAGTCATGTATGGATGTGAGAGCTGAACCATANCATGAAATTAAAAGACGTTTGATCCTTGGAAGAAAAGCTATGACAAACATAGACATCACTTTAAAAAGCAGAGACATCACTATGCTGACAAATGTCCATATAATCAAAGCTATGGTTTTTTCCAGTAGTCATGTATGGATGTGAGAGCTGAACCATAAAGAAGGCTGAGTGCCAAAGAACTGATGCGTTTGAACTGTGGTGTTGGAGAAGACTCTTGAGAGTCCCTTGGACTGCAAGGAGATCCAACCAGTCCATTCTAAAGGAAATCAATCCTGAATATTCATTGGAAGGACTGATGCTGAAGTTGAAGCTCCAATACTTTGGCCACCTGATGCAAAGAGCTGTCTCACTGGAAAAAACCCTGATGCTGGGTTAGACTGAAGGCAAGAGAAAAAGGGGACGACAGAGGATGAGATGGCTGGATGACATCACCTATTCAATGGACATGAGTTTGAGCAAATTCTGGGAGATAGTGAAGGACAGGGAAGCCTGGTGTGCTGCAGTTCATGGGGTCACAAAGAGTCAGACACAACTGAGTGACTGAACAACAAGCATCACACGACAGGGAAATGTTAGAAATAGTCTCTTTAAAGCCAAGATTAAGACAATGATGCTCCAATCACCATATCTATTCATCACTGACCTGGAATTTCTAGTCAGTGCAAAATATGAGAAAAAGAAATACAGTATAAAGACTAGAAAAAAATTAACAAACTTGTTTTTATTCATAAATGATTGTAAGAAAATCCAAGGCAATCTACAAACTACTAAAAGTAAAAAGAGAGTTTATCAAGGTTGTTACATTTAAGATCATTGTATAAAAATCAGTTAGTTTCTATATACCAAAAACTACAACTAGAAAATTAAAAAAAAAAATTGTTTAAATTCTGTCTACAACAACAAAAACTACAGCTATCTAGGCATTCAAAAAACAGACAGTCAAGGCCTTCAAGAATAAATTATAATCTTTCCTAAAGGACATGAATAAAGGTAAAAATCAAGAGATAAAATTATGGATAAGAATAATTCACAAAGATGTCAAATTTTCCTTCCAATTATCCTATAAACCCACTGTTTTTCTAAGAGAAATGCCATTAGAGCTTTTCAACAGCCTTACCAAACTGATACTAATTTTATAATGGAAGAGCAAAAGGCCAAAAATAGCCAAGGAAATTTTGAGGAAGACTAAGAAGAAATCTTACAGGAGATACTGATAAATTTTATTACATTAATTTTTTTTAACTTCTATATTACACAAGGAACCATTAAAGTTAAACAATAACAACAAAAATGGCACAAAATAACAACAAAATTGAGAGGAGTTGTTCACAATACATATAACAAGCAAAGGATTAGTATCCAGAATACAGAAAAGAACTCAAGGACGACTCAGTAGAAAAAAGAGCAAAAAATACATGCATTAATTCACAGAAAATTTAAATAACCAATACACATATTAAAAATTTCAACAGGAAAATGTAGATTACAGTAAAACTCAAAGAACATTCTATTAACACATGAAGAGTGTATTCTTATATTCTTGTATTCTATATTCTTTATAGTAAAGAAAGGCTGAGGATCTGATCCAGATTAAAGGTCAAAGACTTGTGACAAATAATATACCTGATTCTGAACAAAGGAGAAAATTTCTATAAAGGGCATTATTAGTCAATGGACAAAATTGTGAGTGGTAGATTAAAGTATTATATGTTAGGTTAATTTTTTTGAAGCTGATTATTATACTGGGATAAGAAGAGAGGTTCTTATTCTTAGGAAATATACATTGAAAGATTTAGGTATAAGAGGGCACAATGCAAACAGTTTAATCTGAAATGACTCAGAAAATATGCATAGAGAGAGAGAATGATAGAGCAAATCAGGCAAAAATCTTTTAACAATTAGTGAATCTGGATAAAGAGTATATGACAGTTCTTTGTACTATTTTGAAAATGTTTATACTAAGTTTGAAAATGTTTCCAAATTAAAATTTTATTAAAATTTAACAACTGCACCCAGATACCATTTTATACCTGTCAGGTTAGCAAAAATTTAATAGTTGGATAATATCAAGTGTTGGTGAGGATGTGGGAAATGGGAACTCACACATTTTGATGAATCCACATTGGAAAATAAGTTCCTACTTTCTAGTAAAGTTTAACATATACTATTATCCAGCAAGTCTACTTCTAGCTTTTTCCTCTAGAGAAACTTTTATACATGTGTTATAAAGAAAGTGTGCTCATTGCCACATAGTTTGCATATTTGGTCAAAGGACAATATCATTAGACTTGGCCTTTCCACTGACCTACGCTATGAATGGCATGACAGAGATTTTCGGTGCTGGTTTTCCTGTGTCTGGTGCCAAAGCTGTCAATGAGGAAAAATGGTCTTTCTTGAAATGTCAGAAACGAAATTATATATTCTGGCAAGAGTGGTAGAACTCTTCCTTGCTAGAGGTTGGTGAAGTCATACACAGACGCTAATACTATCATTATTTGATGTTTAAACATGGAAGACTGTCATGTGCTCTGTTGCCCTCTGAATTGGTAGCTTATTCAGTGTTTACACTCAACCAGGGTGGTGTTTTCACATGGTAAAAAATTAGAAATATCAGAAAAAACTAAATATCCATCAGAAGAGATTTGATATAAATATAGTGTCACAAAAAAATGTACATTTCTATAGCAGTTAAAAAGTACTAAATCTATTTATACCATCATAGATAAATCTCAAAAAAAAAATATAAGGATGAAATATTTGAAAAAGCAGATTATAAAAGGATAGGTAAAAGAAATACTATACTATTTGTCTACATTTAAAATTAAAAAAAATAATATATATCACCTATGGGCACATACACAAGCATGTGTGGGAAGCATACACACCCATTTCAGTTTAAAATAACAACTAAAAGGGAAGAAAATGGAATGGGGAATAGCCTTAAAATACATTGGCAATTTTTTTTCTTAAAAAAAGGAGACAGATATAACAAATTGCTAATAGTTACAAAATTTGTTAAAAAAAAAAAAAGATTTTTGTGCATGAAAACATATTGAACAATTCAAAGCGAAAAAAAATTTTAGCAGTTATTTATTTGGCTGCATTGGGTCTTAGTTGAGGCATGCAAGCCTAGTCACCCTGTAGTATGTGGGATCTCAGTTTCCTGACTAGGGATTGAATTTGCGTCCCCTGCATTGGAAGGTGGACTCTCAACCAATGGACCACCAAGAATTCCCCCAAAACAAAAACAATTTTTAAAGAAGACAAAGCTACAGCTTTTCCAATAGTCATGTACAGATATGAGAGCTGGACCATAAAAAAGGTCGAGGAACTGATGCTTTCGAAATGTGGTGCTGGAAAAGACTCTTGAGAGTCTCTTGGACTACAAGGACATCAAACCAGGCCATCCTAAAGGAAATCAACCCTGAATATTCATTGGAAGGACTGATGCTGAAGTTGCAATACTGTGGCCACCTGATGGGAAGAGCCAACACATTGGAAAAGACCCTAATGCTGGGAAAGATTGAAGGCAGGAGAAGGGAATGACAGAGGATGAGATGGTTGGATGGCATCATTGACTCAATGGACATGAGTTTGAGCAAACTCCAGGAGATAGTAAAGGACGGGGAAGGCTGGCATGCTGTACTCCATGAGATCGCAAAGAGTCGGAGATGATTAAGCAGCTGAACTACAAATAGATGGGTATTATTAGCACTCCTTGGAACTCCACAGTATACCCATAATTTCAAAGGAGATTCAATATTTAAAGCACTCTTAAAAATATGATATAAAAATTATGATATAATAACACATAATATTTTAATATCTTAGAGTAACTCAGGGAAATATAGTTTATAGGTTTTCACTTTTCAGAAGTAGATATAGGTGATTGCTTTTCCTTTGAATTGTCCTTTACAAATCATCAGGTATATACTGAGCTATACTTAAGATCTCAGTGCTTCTACACTTTTCCTATGAAGTCTTAGTATGTTTAGAAAGAGCGCTTTAAAATATGATTACTATAAATTCCTGCTGTGTGCATTTAACACACTATTGCTATAACCTCCCTAAGGCATTGCACGACCAAATAATACTTTTCTTCTTCAAAAGATTAAGCTTCTCAAGTTTCTTCAAAATAATGTTTGCTTTTTAACTTAACATTCATAAGCAGAAATTACATGGTTCATTTAACTTGAATGCACTATTATGAAACAAACTCAACTTACTTGTTTAGAAACTGCTCTCCTTTAGAAAACAAACTTGTAGTTGGGAAATAATGAACATTACTTATTTCTTCTTTACCAGATAGGGTGCTTACCAATGCCAGGAATGAAAATCATGGTGTTCTAATGCTCAGCTTTTGCAGAATTTGGTCACTTAAAACAGTCCCTTGATGACAACTTTAAGATAATCTTATCAGAGCATAAGAGAAGCTTGGAGGTTTGAAGGAAATGAAAATCTTGACCAACACATTCTGAATTATTTGTGATAGACTGAAATGACATGATGCAGAAACGATAACTATTTAATGAAGAATGAGTAGCAAACACCCATGAGTGTAAGATGCTGTTTGGCACTTGGAAGACAGAAGACACAGAACCTTCAGAAAACATGGAGTAAAGAAGACAGAGAGATAAACAATGTTAGAGACACTTATTAGCAAGGTTCAGAGATGCCCAAAAAATATGCTGTCAGGGAAGCTGATGTGTATAAAGTGTACAAGTTCCTAGTAAGATGCTTCTAGAAAGAGTGGACAAAAAAGAGAAGAAATAGGACATCTGCAGAAGACATCTAAGTACGAAGTGTGTACATGTGGAGGGCACTGGCTGCTCAACCAGAGCCATGCAATCCTGGGTGATTCATCAGGAGCAAACAAACAAATATTTGCCTATCTTCTGCAGCACAGACATACAGCACCTCACCCAGACTTGTCAGCTGTTCTCAACAGGTGTTTCTCAACCTTCTGATGAAGGCAGGAGACATTCTCATACAGCAGTGGCACAGAGTGAGGGAAACAATCAGTATATTATAAAACTTAGTTTATTTCCATGAAATAAGACTGAAGATAAAACAACACCAATAATATAGATAGATCACCTCAAACAGAAGTAACTGGCACTGTGAAATACTACTTATAAAATGTAGAAAATACTACTTGTCCCCACAGTTCATTCATCTATTAAATATTCACTACAAGTATATTATATGGTAGGCAAAGATTTCTGAAACAGCAAACATAAAAGAACTATGAAAGAAAAAAATTGATAAATTAATACATTTGTATATATATATACATATTCTTGGCATATGTAAAAGATATAAAAGAATGCATATAAATAATTTTTTAAAAATAGTCCATGTTCTAAAGCAGGTAAAATATTTAAATAGTCACATCATAAAATAAGGATATCAAATGACCAGTAATTTTATGAAAAGGTGCTCAACATCATTAGTTACCAAGGACAAAAGATAAACTAAAACCACAGTGAGATATACTATCAACCACCAGTGCACATCAGAATGATCAAAATGAAAAGGACAAAAGGGCTGCAGAACTCTAATTCACTACTACTGGGAAAGTAAGTTTGTACAGTCATTTTGGAAAATAGTTTGGAAACAGCTATTGAACTAAGCATATATTTGCCTTAGGTCCCAGCAATTTGAATTTTGAGTATACCAGACAGAAATGAGTACATATTTATGTTCATCAAAAGATATATACAAGAATGTCCATAAGAGCTTTATTCATGAAAGTGAAAAAACTGGAAACAACCTGAAGGTGCCATGATGATAGAAGACAAACTGTGACATAGCTGTATAATAGAATGTTATACAACTATTGCTACGCAAAGTATGGACAATTCTTATAGATGTAATATTGAGTGAAAGCTAGCACATGCCACATGATTCCAATGATGTGAACATAAAAATATTAAAATTAATTCATGGTGAACAGAATAGCAGTTATTTTCACATTGGCGATTGGGGGAGGAAGTGGGCATTGCACAAGAAAGCCTTCTGGGTGTCTGCATTGTTCTGTATTTTTATCTGAGTTGTGATTACATGGTACATAAATACATAAAAAATAAACCAGTTGTACTAGTAATAAGTAATAGCTGTAGAGGTTGCTACTTTGCTGTCTGTAAGCTATACCACAATTAGAAATGAAAGAAGGGAAAAGTAAAGTGAAGAAAGAGGATAGAAAGGGAGAGGAGGGGGCAAGAAAGCAGATGAGCGCTCTTACAACATGCCACTGCTTCAGACACTGTGATTTAACAAGGAAGCACCATAGAACCTGTGGTAATTTCTGTAATAACATTCTCTGATTTGTTACCAAGCTGTGAAAATCCAGCATCTCTGAACAGTAGAATATTTGTTCTTTGGCAGTTCTGATCAAAATACAGCTTTCTTTATAGATCTATCTTACAACGATTCATCTTAATGTTACTTGTTCTTGAACAGTAACAGACTTTGGGGATAAAATTAAACTGTTTACCTTGATATAGAGATTTATTTTCCATTAAAATCACAGACATAAAAAATAACTTATTTTGGTAAAAGAGTGAGCACTTAAATTATTTTAATATGGTGGTGTATGGTAGTGGTGCATGTTCAGTCATGTTCAACTACTTGCGACCCCATGGACTGTAGCCCTCCAGGCTCCTCTGTCCATGGGATTATACAGGCAAGAATACTGGAGTGAGTTGCATTTCCTCCTCCAGGGTTCTTCCTGACTCAGAGACTGAACCCATGTCTCCTGCATTGGAAGCAGATGCTTTATCACTGAGCCACCAGGGAAGCCCCAAATTATTTTAATAGTAATTATGAAATAAAGTCAATTTCTACGTTAATGACAAATTATGGCAGCTGAAAAAAAACTCCAAATCACAATCCAACAGAAACCTACCTCTCATCAAGCAAAAAGTAAAGTGATAAAATATGCCCCTATGTATAATAGATATATAATTCATAAAAATAAATGTCAAAAAGGACTCAACCATCTCTCGCACAAAAAATTCAGCTAACACATGTTGTACAAATTACTTCAAATATCTGCTCAAGAAAGAAAACATACTTAAAGCATACAAGAGGTAAATAAGTACTATTTTTCTAAAATGCAATTTAAGACAAACTAAAAAAGATAGGTGATCTCTGTCTTACCAGAATGCGTTATATTTTGAAGCAATTGGTTCATTTATTTCATAGCATATTTTAGAGGAAATTAATTTTGGCAAAATTTGATACACTACTAAGGTTCATAAAAAATTTTTAATTGGACACATAGACTTGAATTTTGCAAAAGAAAAGTGGTTCCATTCACCATGTAAAGAAAAAAGCATATTGCCAATAAAAGCCCTCTGCCCACTCTCATTTCACTCCTAAACTAGAAAATACAGACATACCAGTATTAAAATTGGCAAAGGATATTCCACAAAAGAAGAAATACAAATAAATAGCCAAAAAGCACATAAAGTGATTTCTACTTCCCTAGTAATCAAATAAATATAAATCATACATCAAGAAAATTTTTAATCTATAATACGAAAGATATTTTTTAAATTATGAAAGTGACAGATAAAACTATGAAAGAAGATTTGGGGAAAGGAATTTTATTTTGAGGTGCAACTTCCGTACTGAACAAAGGGTAAATAGATGAGCAAAAATATAAAGTACACACTGGGCAATTTGGAACTTGGTGAAACTGGTACCAACTGCATGCCAGTGCTTATTTTTATGCTTAGGTATCATTTTTTTAAGTTTAGAAGTACTAAACATTCCTAGCTGTCACAGTAAAGAATTCTATTTTTATTTTAAAATGGATAAAACTGTATAAAAGACACTGAGTTTTCTCTTAGATAGCCACTTCTATGGTATAAAGCTAGGGTTTTTATAAGATGGCTATAAGACAAATACTGTTTCTTATATGGTGGCATCTTACTCTGATTATTAGGAGAGT
This sequence comes from Cephalophus harveyi, assembly GCA_006410635.1. NCBI lineage: Eukaryota > Metazoa > Chordata > Mammalia > Artiodactyla > Bovidae > Cephalophus > Cephalophus harveyi. The sequence goes on along the minus strand of SJYT01044573.1, from coordinate 110,333 downwards.
ACATAGAAATAAGCAACTTGAGAAATAAACTTGCCAATCTGAACCTATAAAGTGAAAAGCATAATTCACAAGGCCATATATCACATGGCATTTTTCTCTGCACACTGATGGTTGATACCAGAAAATACTACTCTACTCTAGAACCGAAGTGTATTCTGCTTTTATGAGTCTCCTGCTGAAAATGAAATGTCTTAATACAGATAAAATTATATACTCAAGATATTTTTAAACCATAAAGACAGTTTGCTCTGAAATCACTAATAAGGCCGCTAGAATGAAGAAACAATGGCCAACAATTTATGAAGAATATTTAGGTCCAGGCTGGGATAGATGGAAGGGACAGTGTGGAAAAGGGGATCAAAGCTCCCCTCCCTTCTTTGCATTTAAGTGCATTAGCTCTTGTTTTAGCCCCAAGATAGTTCAGGACCCCCAAAATATTTGGAAGTGCAAAGATCTAGGTAGCAAAATTATCCATAAAGTGATTTTCAGACTTTCAGGGAAGTTTTTCAACACATATAGAAAAGAAGTACATGTAATTCACCAGTCTCCCAAAGCTTAAGTTTGAACTTAGAAAAAAGCAGTCTAGGTAACAGATGGGCCTCAGATTTGGTGGGGTGACATTATAACTTATCATCCAAACAAGGAACTTTTCAGAGTACAAGAGAGTGCTGATAGTAAGACTACTGGGCAGGGGAGAAGAGAGAGGGTCGGCTATGAGCTTAGAGGAAGGGACAGTGGCATCATGCTCCATGCCCAGTGAGGGAAGTGGAAACTTAGAGACTTCCATCTCTCCTGCATATGAAAGGCAGGTTACCAGCTTATCTTCCTTGGCCTTTTTTTCTTTCCTCACCTCTTATATCAAGATACTTCTTTCCATTCAGAATTCAAAGCATGTTGCAACTCCAGTTATAATTAATCTCACTGTGTGTGGAAATTCTGATAATTCAACACATTTTTAAAATCCTTACAACTTCATACTGCCATTTTATTAATTTGCCAGTTTTCTAGGCTTTATATTGGCCTCATGCAAAACTACCTTAACTAAACTATATTCCGAATCAAACTAGGGGCTTTAAGAGACAATCTATTTTAAGAAATTTTCAATAACATTGTTTCTTATAGAATTCTCTTTTATAAGAATGCCCCAGAGAGAATCTGCTCTGAGTAAAAAGAAGTGTTATAATTCTCCCTATGGGTCTGTATCTAAATTAAGGACTGAAGTGTGTAACTTAAACCATTTCTTGTTTTACTGAGAGTATTAGAAAACTCAGTGCCAAATCTGAAGCCCAGTCATACAAGTAAGTGGGTGGGTCATTATGATCGGCAAATTTGGTCTTATTTCTTATTAACCTGGGTCCCACCTTTGTTTTTTCCTTGTTGTTTTACTGTATTTGTAAATCATGCTACTTTGTAATATTTCATGTCTCTTTAAGTCCTTGAAATCCTTCTTGGATTAAGATTCAGTTACAAGAACAAGAAGGAATGGGAACAGAGGAGACAGAGCAATTGTCTCCAAATGCTACTTTTGCTTTTAATCAATGTCAGAATCAAATCTGGTTCCAAATCAACCTGTCTCGGTTCTGTCCCCTCTGAAGAACAGGGCCCAGGTGCCTGAGAAGCTCCTATGGGGCCAGAGGGTCACAGAAGATTCTCTGTGGCCTTGTTTAAACTCATGTCATTTCCCATCTTAAACAAAGGGGACACTAACCACCCACCATCAGGAGGCAGTGCCCTGCAAGTTGCCTCCTCCCAGAAGTGATGTGCCGAGCTGAGCTGCACACTTGCTCTCACCTGGTGCTGCATGGCCAACATTGCACATCTTCAGAAAAACTTTGTTGTTGCTGTAGGTTAGCTGTTAAGTCATGTCCGACCTCGCGTTAGTTGTGACTCCATGGACTGTAGCCCACCAGGCTCCCCTGTCCATGGGATTTCCCACATAAGAATACTTGCCTTGTGACAAATGCAATTTATGAGCAAGGAAGCATTTTTTTTCTTAGAGCAAAGCTTAGGTCACACACAGGGACGAGAACCACAATGACAGCTTCCCTAACTCCAAGTACTAATCTCTCAAGCTTGCCAGTCCAGACAATCATCAACCACCTGGCTCAGAGCACTTTATGCACTGGAACACGTAGAAGATTGACTATGATAAATTGCAGGAGGAAGTTACCTGTGGCAAACCTGACAGATATGAACAATAGATGTGGAAATGAAGAACTGATCAGAGGAAAAATATGTGTGACAAACCATATGATACATATCAGAGAGTCCTGTTAGAAATCCATTCATACCAGAATTTTTCATCTTTTGTGCTTTGCATTTTTTTAGGACGTAAAGTCCAGCCTTCCAAAACTGTTCTTACTATTGTCGTTTGCCTAATTTCATTTACATATGTATATATATGTAAATGGGCTTCCCTTGTAGCTCAGTTGGTAAAGAATCTGCCTGCAGTGCAGGAAATCTGGGTTCGATCCCTGGGTTGGGAAGATCCCCTGGAGAAGGAAATAGCAACCCACCCTAGTATCCTTGCCTGGAAAATCTCATCGACAGAGAAGCCTGGTGGACTGCAGTCCATGGGGTCACAAAGGGTCGAGCACGACTGAGCAACTAACACTTATATATGTAAAAGGATCAAGACTTTACACATCTGCTATATTTGGCTCTGTAGTCAACGATTTTTGTTGTTGTTTAGTCGCTAAGTCATGTCCAACTCTTGTGACCCCATGGATTGTAGCCCACCAGACTCCTCAGTCCACGGATTTTCCAAGCAAGAATACTGGAGTGGGTTGTGACTTCCTTCTCCAGGGGATGCTCCCAACCTGGAGATTGAATCTGGGTCTCCTGAGTCTCTTGCATAGGCAGGCTAATTCTTTACCACTGCATCACCTGAAAAGCACTCAAATATTTACAAAAATTGTAAGCATAAAGTAATGAACTTAAAACTCAAGAGACCTGGGTTTGGCCCCATGCAGCTGGGTGCCCTTAGGAAGACCTTTTTGAGATTTTTATATCCTAGTTCTCCTTGGGATAGACCTGTGGTTCTCAAATATTAATGACAGGTGGGTTAAAATGCAGATTCCTAGGTAGGTAGAGTCACTCAGTTTAGTCGCTAGGTTTAGTTGCTCAGTTGTGTCCGACTCTTTGTGATTGCATAGACTGTAGCCTGCCATGCTCCTCTGTCCATGGGATTCTCCAGGCAAGAATACTGGAGTGGGTTGCCATTCCCTTCTCCAGGGGATCTTCCCAACCCAGGGATCGAACCTGAGTCTCCTATGTTGCAGGCAAATTCTTTACCAACTGAGCCACTAGGGAAGCAGATTCCTAGGCCCTACTCAAAAGCTATCACATTTTAATTCTTGAAGGTGGGGACAGGAATCCGCTTTTTTCTCCAGGTGATTCTGATTTGGATATCTAAGCAACACATTTTCATAAACTCTAGAGGAGAAGACCTCCTCGCATACTTTTCAAAAATCTGTAATATTCTGGTTCATAATTAGTTCAAGTTGACTTTTCAGCATCCTTTTCCCAAAGATCCTACCTCAAGAGTCCATCTGCCCTCTTGATTTCTTGTCTGCTTTTCATGGACTTGAAGACATAAGAAAATGATCACAAGAATTTCCCATTAGTCCTACCTGGGTATCAGGAATCTTGTAACAGACTTCCCTGGTAGTCTAGTGGTTAAGAATCCACCTGCCAATGCTGGGGATACAGCTTCGAGCCCTGGTCTGGAAAGATTTCACATGCTGGGGGAAACTAAGCCCATGTGCCTAGAGCCCTTGCTGTGCAGCAAGAGAAGCCACCACAATGAGAAGTAGCCCCACACACTGCAGCTAGAGAGTAGACCCCACGCAAAACTAGAGAAGGCTTGCATGCAGCAAGAGAAACCCAGTGCAGCCAGAAATAAATTTAAAAAGTAATAATAACCTTGCAGTGAGCAGATTACCTAATAGCAATATAGTCATGATGGCTTCATTATCATTTTCTTTCACAATGTGACTAAATCAAGGACAATTATTCACTAGGGCATATGACTGTTAATAACACCTTTTAAAAAAATAAGTAAACAGATTATCAAAGGCCTTCTGCTAGTTTCTGCACACCAGTAGTACAGAAACCATTTTTAAACACTTAGCTTTTAATTCTGGGCTAAATATTTAATTTTAATGATTACAAAAGTTATATTCCTAACAGAAATATAGCCATATTTCTAACACATGTTTTCCCACTGTATAAAAAGTGGCCACGGGACTGTAAAAGGTCGGTTTTCATTCCAGTTCCAAAGAAGGGCAATGCTGAAGAGTGTTCAAGCTACCGTATAATTGCACTCATTTCACATGCTAACAAAGTAATGCTCAAAACCCTTCAAGCTAGGCTTTGTAGAATGTGAGCCGAGAACTTCCAGATGTAAAACTTGGATTTATTGAAAAGGCAAGGAACCAGAAATCAAATTGCCAACATCTATTGGATCATAGGAAAAGCAAGAGAATGCCAGAAAAACATCTACTTCTGCTTCATTGCCTAAACTCTTTGACTATGTAGGTCACAACAAACTGGAAAATTCTTAGAGATAGGAATACCAGACCACATTACCTGTCTCCTGAGAAATCTGTATGCAGGTCAAGAAGCAACAGTTAGAACTGGACATGGAACAAAGGACTGGTTCAAAATTGGGAAAGGAGTATGTCAAGGCTGTATATTGTCACTCTGCTTATTTAACTTACATGCAGAGTACATTATGCGAAATGCCAAGCTGGATGAAGCTCAAGCTGGAATCAACATTGCCAGAAGAAATATCAATAACCTCAGATATGCAGATGATACCACCCTAATGGCGGAAAGTGAAGATGGAACTAAAGAGCCTCTTGATGAGTGAAAAACTTGGCTTAAAACTCAACATTCAGAAAACTAAAATTATGGCATCTGGTCCCATCACTTCATGGCAAATAGATGGGGAAACAATGGAAACAGTGACAGACTTTATTTTCTTGGGATCCAAAAATTACTGCAGGTGGTGACTGCAGCCATGAAATTAAAAGACACTTGGTCCTTGGAAGAAAAGTTATGATAAACATAGACATTGTATTAAAAAGCAGATATCACTTTGCCAACAAAGTTCCATATAGTCAAAGCTTTGGTTTTTCCAGTAGTCATGTATGGATGTGAGAGCTGGACAACAAAGAAGGCTGAGTGCCAAAGAATTGATGCCTTTGAACCGTAGTACTGGAGAAGACTCTTGAGAATCCCTTAGACTGCAAGGAGATCAAACCACTCAGTTCTAAGGGAAATCATCCCTGAATATTCATGGGAAGGAATAATGCTGAAGCTGAAGCTCCAATACTTTGGCCACCTGATGTGAAGAGCTGACCCACTGGAAAAGACCCTGATGCTGGGAAAGATTGAAGGTGGGAGGAGAAGGGGATGACCGAGGATGAGATGGTTGGATGGCATCACCGACTCAATGGACATGAATTGGAACAAACTCTGGGAGATGATGAAGAACAGGGAAGCCTGGCATGTTGCAGTCCATGGAGTTGCAAAGAATTGGATACAACTGAGCTGGATCATAGAAAAAGCAAGAGAGTTCCAGAAAAACATCTATTTCTGCTTTATTGACTATGCCAAAGCCTTTGACTGTGTGGATCACAATACACTGTGGAAAATTCTGAAAGAGATGGGAATACCAGACCACCTAACCTGCCTCTTGAGAAACCAGTATGCAAGTCAGGAAGCAACAGTTAGAACTGGACATGGAACAACAGACTGGTTCCAAATAGGAAAAGGAGTCCGTCAAGGCTNGTCAGGAAGCAACAGTTAGAACTGGACATGGAACAACAGACTGGTTCCAAATAGGAAAAGGAGTACGTCAAGGCTATATATTGTCACCCTGCTTATTTAACTTATATGCAGAGTACATCATGAGAAACACTGGGACGGAAGAAGCACAAACTACAATCAAGATTGCCGGGAGAAATATCAATAACCTCAGATATGCAGATGACACTACCCTTATGGTAGAAAGTGAAGAAGAATTGAAGAGCCTCTTGAAAGTGAAAGAGGAGAGTGAAAAAGTTGGCTTAAAGCTCAATATTCAGAAAACTAAGATCATGGCATCTGGTCCCATCACTTCACGGCAAATAGATAGGGAAACAGTGGAAAAAGTGGCTGACTTTATTTTTGGGGGCTCCAAAATCACTGCAGATGGTGACTGCAGCCATGAAATTAAAAGACACTTACTCCTTAGAAGGAAAGTTATGACCAACCTAGACAGTATATTAAAAAGCAAAGATATTACTTTCCCAACAAAGGTCCCTCTCGGCAAGGCTATGGTTTTTTCAGTGGTCATGTATGGATGTGAGAGTTGGACTATAAAGAAAGCTAAGTGCCGAAGAACTGATGCTTTTGAACTGTGGTGTTGGAGAAGACTCTCGAGTCCCTTGGACTGCAAGGAGATCCAACCAGTCCTTTCTAAAGGAGATCATTCCTGGGTGTTCATTGGAAGGACCAGTGTTGAAGCTGAAACTCCAATACTTTGGCCACCTGATGCAAAGAGCTGACTCATTTGAAAAGACCCTGATGCTGGGAAACATTGAGGGCAGGAGGAGAAGGGGATGACAGAGGATGAGATGGTTGGATGGCATCATCAACTCAGTGACATGAGTTTGGGTAAACTCCGGGAGTTGGTGATAGACAGGGAGGCCTGGCATGCTGTGATTCATGGGGTCACGAAGAGTTGAGCGACTGCACTGAACTGAGCAACTGAACAACAACAAACAAATAGCATTTATGTAGAAAGATTTTTAAAAGCCAACTTCACCTAGAAAGTAACAGAGTTTTCATAATATTGAGTGATGCTGAAAGAACAAGAATTTAATGTTTATGCCAAACATTCTATTTTAAATTCCAGAAGTTTCAAGATCAGTCAGGGATACTGCTGATAGCTGGCTTGACTCTCCATAGAATCTGATAGGAAAAAATTCTGTTATCTCCTAATGTGCTTTAATAACACCTCAGAGAATGTGTTTTCTCTATCAAAAAGATAGCTTCTACAAAATAAAAACATATTCCTTGTGAAGTTTCACTCTTTGCATCACAAAGTTCTCAGGGATGCTACTCCCTTTAAAGTGTCCCAGGTGTCGCCAGCCAGCAATTAGGCTCTACAATTTTGACTACGCTGATGGCATGTGTACTGTCAACATGCCTTTTTGCAATGTCTGTGGCCTGCCTCCCAGATTCATGGTTAAGGTTAATGGGCACTCAGGAGCCCGCCCCTCCCTGGCTGCTACATGCCATTGTGTTTAGAGGTAGACAGGAAGTCTCTGCAGCTGGGGAGGGCTGCTGATCACTTCCTGGGGAACTGCTGCAGTGTCCCTGAGTGGTGACAGTATATTAAAAAGCAAAGATATTACTTTCCCAACAAAGGTCCCTCTCGGCAAGGCTATGGTTTTTTCAGTGGTCATGTATGGATGTGAGAGTTGGACTATAAAGAAAGCTAAGTGCCGAAGAACTGATGCTTTTGAACTGTGGTGTTGGAGAAGACTCTCGAGTCCCTTGGACTGCAAGGAGATCCAACCAGTCCTTTCTAAAGGAGATCATTCCTGGGTGTTCATTGGAAGGACCAGTGTTGAAGCTGAAACTCCAATACTTTGGCCACCTGATGCAAAGAGCTGACTCATTTGAAAAGACCCTGATGCTGGGAAACATTGAGGGCAGGAGGAGAAGGGGATGACAGAGGATGAGATGGTTGGATGGCATCATCAACTCAGTGACATGAGTTTGGGTAAACTCCGGGAGTTGGTGATAGACAGGGAGGCCTGGCATGCTGTGATTCATGGGGTCACGAAGAGTTGAGCGACTGCACTGAACTGAGCAACTGAACAACAACAAACAAATAGCATTTATGTAGAAAGATTTTTAAAAGCCAACTTCACCTAGAAAGTAACAGAGTTTTCATAATATTGAGTGATGCTGAAAGAACAAGAATTTAATGTTTATGCCAAACATTCTATTTTAAATTCCAGAAGTTTCAAGATCAGTCAGGGATACTGCTGATAGCTGGCTTGACTCTCCATAGAATCTGATAGGAAAAAATTCTGTTATCTCCTAATGTGCTTTAATAACACCTCAGAGAATGTGTTTTCTCTATCAAAAAGATAGCTTCTACAAAATAAAAACATATTTCTTGTGAAGTTTCACTCTTTGCATCACAAAGTTCTCAGGGATGCTACTCCCTTTAAAGTGTCCCAGGTGTCGCCAGCCAGCAATTAGGCTCTACAATTTTGACTACGCTGATGGCATGTGTACTGTCAACATGCCTTTTTGCAATGTCTGTGGCCTGCCTCCCAGATTCATGGTTAAGGTTAATGGGCACTCAGGAGCCCGCCCCTCCCTGGCTGCTACATGCCATTGTGTTTAGAGGTAGACAGGAAGTCTCTGCAGCTGGGGAGGGCTGCTGATCACTTCCTGGGGAACTGCTGCAGTGTCCCTGAGTGGTGCATCCTTCCAAAAGTGGATGCTAGAAACTACCACCATATTGTAAAGTAATTAGCTTCCAACTAAAATAATTTTTTTTAAGGTGAATGCCTGGCTACCTTCAGTTGGGGCACCAGAGGGCAGTAGTTTGGCTGTATTGCTCTGCCTGTACCACTGTAACTCCTTCAGGATGTGGTGGCCGGGGACCCTGGACTTCCACCACCAGCGGGCTTTCTGGCCCCAGGAGCCCACACTGCCTGAGGCAGAAAGTGCCCTGTAGGAGCAGCTCTCAATCAGTGACTGGCAGAGCCTGCTCTTCCAATACTCCAGTTCCCCTGGCCCAGGGATGGTGCAGTTCTGACTTCTACAGCGACATTCAGGATTTCCCAAGGGGAGTAACCTCCATCCACGAGAGTGATCACTCCCCCTTTACCGGCTGGCTTCTCTTTCCTACTCGTTCTTCACTCCCAAATCCTATCTGTACTGGAATCCTTGTCACAGAGTCTGCTTCTAAGAAAATCATCTTCTAGGAACCTTCCCACAGTCAATCTAGTGTCCCCTGGATACAGCTTTTTAACATTTGGGATTGACTGGTGTGTAAATGTTGGAGATAACATATGTGTTTATGTCCTTCAGCCTCCCCAATAGCAAGCTGGAAGCTCTAGACAAATAGAATAGGGAAGGAGTTAATTAAAATCCCTTAACTGTCCCACTGGTTCATTTTTCATATTTGAGGGAACTGAGTTCCAAAGAGGTGAAATGATTTGCATAAGGTAACACAATCAGCAAATAGCTGAATCAGGAGCAGAATTTAAACATTTTGGCCACAACCTCAGGGTTGAAAATACTTCATCCCTGTAAATAAAGTAGTATGTTATTTTATGAAGTCAAAAGAGACATTATGACTATGCAGAAGCCAGACATAAAATTTCTACATTCCCCCCCAAGTTTTTGTTGTTAGTAAGGGCTTCTGGGAGCTTCCACAATGGCTCACCTGCAATGCAGGAGACTTGGGCTCAATCTCTGGGTCAGGAAGATCCCCTGGAAGGAAAGGGCACTCTCTCCGGTATTCTTGCCTAGACAATCCCTTGGACAGAGGAACCTGGTGGGCTCTAGTCCAAGAGATTGCAAAGAGTAGGACACGAGTGAGCGACTAAGCACATACAGAGCTTCTAGGCTGCAAATCAGAGTGTTTGTAGATTCTTCAGTTTGAATTTTATGATCAGGTGCTGCATTAGTAAAATGATGATCAAACATAAATACATAGATGTATACATCTTAAGATCTTCCTCAAAACAGTATTCATATGATTTACCCTTCATGTTATATGTCTAAGGTAAATACATAACTCTTCTTAAAGTTTTCTTCTTTTCCCTTTTGCAAATATTCAAGATGTACAAGGTTCCTTCTCAGAAGAGGTGTAGAAACCATAACTTTGACAACCTACCTCTTGAATTTGATGGCTCTCTACTTTTCATCAAGGGACACGCTCACTGAAAAGGGTAGAAATAACTACTTATCATTAGAACCAATTCCGTTTCTGTATGCGCTAGACACTGCTATTTATTATACTTAAATCTTGACCAACTTTCCCAGAAAATGATAAACTCAAATATATAATTTGAGGACTTAGACAAGAACAAACCTTATAAAAGACCAAATTCACCCCTCCTAATATAAATGAGGGATCTAAGCCCCAGGAAAAGACAAATGATTTTACTGAACCAGCATGACCGATAATTAGAGACTCAAGTCTTCAGATTTCTGCTTTGGTTCTTTTCCCAACTCATTATTAATCTTTTTTTTGAAAAATTCACCTACACGATTGGTACAAAAATACAAAGGTTGTGACAGAAATAGCTACACTGCCTTATCACACTCTCCTCTCTGCACTAATAAACCATCAGACTCATGTAGGTGGCTAGTCCATCAGCCCTGTGATCCTTCACCAGGCTTTAATGTTCAGGGAAGTTGACTGTAGCTTCTCTGGGTTCCTGTCCATGCCCAAGCCTTAGCACTGGGGCTCCAGAACCAGAGAATTCAATCAGACTTTTTCAAATAACACCTTCCCAAGAAGTTACCATGGAGATATTTTTAACTGCTAATATTTGAATTTCCTAAATATATTGTGTTCAATGAGACTTAGATTTCCACTTGGAGAAACAATGTAACTGAAGGTGTGTGTTGAGACTTGAATACAAGTAGCTCTGCTGGGAAAGGTGTCTGGTGGAGTAACAACTGAGATTTTGCTTCCCTGAAGTTGTACAAGTCAGGACAGCATCTTTGGCTATCAAACTCCAGACACTGAAATGTCCTAGAGACAACTGTTTTTCAGAAGAGCATAAAGTAGATAAGAGTCAAACGACAATTCAACTGCCATCCATTTGGTACTAACATAAAGTCCATTATTTTCTATATATATAATTCTTTTCCAAAGGTTATGTTAGAAATTTAATATTTATAATAATGTAATATTTAACTAGAACATAAAGATCAATATCTTATTCTACTAATCAAGTAAGTATTTTTCAATTTCCTTTTCTACTAATATATCATTTTATTCCATTAGCTCGAGCATGTTAAATTTAAAAAGGGAAGAAAAAGAAAGCACATCACAATAAACCAATAAAGCTACAAACATTTTTTCCCTTATCTAATGTTCTGGGATATTTGGGATAGTTCTGGAGTCCTGGGATACAGTGCTGACTTTCACTAAACAACTTCATGCCTCAATTGCTTAATCTGCTAAATGGAGACAACCAGACCCAACTACTTCTCAGAATTATCTGGGAATCCCCAAATGAGCTTCCTCTGTGAAATATGCTGTGTCTATAAGATAAAGGTTGGCAGTGGCTGAGGAGGAAATATGGGTGTGTCCATCTGGCTTCCACAATTCCCACAGGCACTGAAGTGGTACAGTGTGAAGGGAAAAGGGAAGAAAGCCAAGAAGGAGGGGGCCCTGCACAGTGGCACCATGACCCACAGAGCCCCCACTTGTACCTCGTCACTTTGCGCAGGGAACTGGATGGATATAGATGGGAGTGCCCCCTGTACCAGCTTCAGAGAACCCCAGAGATGGGGAGGAATGAACACAGAGGAGACTGGGATGGAGAAAAGAGAGGGTACAGTGAAGACTGCCATGTGTCCACTCACTTTTGAAAAGACCAAAGGAAAAGGAAAAATAATTTACAAGGCTTCCAGAAAAGATGTGGTGAGAACCAGGGGATGAGTCAAGGGATGATAGGGTTTACTGAAAGTCTCACAGTTCTCACCACACTTTCCCACGCCATTTCCAAGGAGTCTCTCAACAGCCTGGTTGTGGGTACCTAGGCAGGTTGTTATCATTCCCATTTTATTGGTTAGTAGCTGGAAGTTCAGAGTTTAGATAGCTTGCCTAAAGTTTTCTAACTTGTAACTGAGAAATATAGGATTAAGACCAAAGCCCTCTCAATTCTCTACTGCTAGGTTGTTTTTTTTTTTCTTTTCTGCCATCACTGGTCATTACTAAATGGTGAGAATTTTATACATTTAATTTTATGTGAATTATCCTTATTCTATACCTGTGGTAGAATATATTCACAGCAATTCACATTTCTAAGAGCATGAAATATAGACTATCAAATCAACAGAGACATTTCCTAATATATATAAAATGTATTTTTTAGAAAGGTACTGAACTTTTGAGCAACTCCGTGAGTCCTTGGATAAGCCTCAATACAGTGTCAGTCAGGGATCTGGTCAGTGATGACCCATTAGCCATGGATGACATTGTCATTCAACTGAAAAGATTTGTGGAGTAATAACAGTCCCTGGTAAGTTTGCTGAACCTTTTGACATTTGTTCAGGAAAATAACACACTGAGATTTTGAAATGAAGCAAAAGCAAATGAAGTTAACTTTGCTACATATTTTGCTTTTTATTTAAAGACTAAGAAAATTATCACTCATATAGGAGGAATTCCAAAAGCATGGCACCTACTCAGCTCACAAAATTCTGAGAATGCTTTCTATAAGGAAGAGATCATAAGAAACATGTAGATGGAAAAGGAATATATAAGTGGATATAAATGGCCATATACATACGAATATTCAAACTGCCAAGAACAGGAGGAAATACATAAGGGGTGAACCACAAAATCCCAGAATGAAAAGAGAAATGAAACTATCGAACCAAAAATATTCAAATGCAAGAAAAGAACTGCCAAAAGAACATTTGGCAGCTAAGGCATCCTCCTTATCTTTTAAGTACAGGTGTTTAACACAGTGCATGGAAGACTTTATTGCCCCCTTCTCTCTGTTCCAAAAGCAATTTGCTTATATCTTTATGACAGTAATTTAATTCAATCTAGCATCAGCTTAGTCCTGACCTAACTAAACTCCCCTATCCAATTCTGAATGGTCTTTTACCCTTCTTCAGTGCAAAACTCTAAATATTATAATAATAATAATAAAACAGACTCTGGGTTTATCCACATCACTACAAATGAATCAATTTCATTCCTTTTTATGACTGTTTATATCATTGCGTATATGTACCACATCTTCTTTATCCATTCCTCTGACCATGAACATTTAGGCTGCTTTCCTGTCCTGCCTATTGTAAACAGTGCTGCAATGAACACTGAGGTACATAGAGAAAAACAAATATCATATATTAACACATTCATATGAGATCTAGAAAATGGCACTAACGAACCTATTAATATTTACAGGAATAAAGATGGAGACGTGGAGAACAGACTTGTGGACATGACAGGTGAAAGAAGAAGGTGGGATGGACTGAGAGAGTAGCATTGACATAACACTACCATGTGGGAAACATAGCTGGTGGGAAGCTGCTGTGTGACCCAGGGAGCTCAGCTCGGTGATCTATGATGACCTGGGGGTGGGGTGGGGTGGTGGGAGGGAGGGGATATATGTATACTTACAGCTGATTCGTGTGTTATACGGAAAAAACTAATACTGTAAAATGATTACACTCCAGTTAAAAAAACAAAAAATATAATAAAAAGAACATATCACTCAGATTTAGATGATGTCAGACAGGATTCCAGCAGGGAACAGATGGCACACGCAGATGACAGAAAAGTGTTTAAAGAACTATTTACAAGATGTGGGCCAGGGAAGGAAAATCAATACGAAACAGTGCTCCCAACAGCAGGAAATCATTACTACTTCTAGACAGACAGGCAAGGGGAGGGCATGAGTTCTGGATCAGGCGGATCTGAGCTATAGAAGAGGCTGCAGCCCCCAGCAGAGTAGCAAAGCCACCACCACGCTCCAGTACCACCTCCTGCTCCTGCCCTCTCCTCCAAAGCCTCCCACTGGCTGAACCTAACTAGAAACCAGAGAGCAGGAGAGCTGGGTCCACACAGTCTATAAATAAGCCCTCAGGAGCACAGAGGAGGGTGGAGAGTGGAGCCGGAAGGGCACACAGAGACCAGCCAGAGACTGAGGTTTCACCAAGATGTCCACTGCCGCATTGCTAATTACGATGAAAAGTCAGAAAGAACCTAAATGCCCAGCAAAGGCGAATGACTAAGAAAATTGTTTTACATATTTCAATGACGTGAAAATGTGCTTTTATCTAAGTGAAAAATAAAACAGGATATAAAAAATATCTAAGTTGCTGCCTTTGTAATTTCATTTTTAGTTCTATATTATATGAAAATACAGAAAAAGAAAAGAAAGTGTTATTCATGTGGTTATTAAAGCCACCAGAACAGCTAAGGCAGATGTGGTCTACATCAACAAATCAAATTAGTGTCTCAGTGACAAAAGAATAGTCCCTTTGAAGGTTCACTAGTCTCACTGCTTTCGTAGAACTGGACAGAACATTTTAAAAGTGGGCATCAACCAATCAAGCCTTTTCAAGGATGGTAAAATGATACTTTGGGGACCTGGAATCCAATTCATGTGAAGAACAAGAGAATGACCTAGGCACATTTCTCTTACTTTCCATAGTTTGTATCACACTTTCCTCCTCCCCCTACCAGCTCTTTAAACAAGATATAGAGAGAGGTCTGTATAATGACCACTTTAACCACTAAAGAGGGTATGCCTCCCTCACCAAGTCATTCAAAATGAAAACATTTCTAAACCCTAAAATGAAATTTTGGTATCTTGTAATAACATAAAATTTGTAGGCATATTCTGGATTTTTCTCTCTCTCTCTCATCCCTCCCTGCTTTGTTTACGTTCTAAGCACATGCACAGTTTACCAAGTAAGTAATCTAGCACTGAGTATAGATATGAGCACATATTTGTGTGTATATACAATACATGGGCGTCTCCAGTGGTTCAGATGGTAAAGAATCTGCCTGCAATGTAGGAGGCCTGGGTTCAATCCCGGGGTTGGGAAGATCCTCTGGAGAAAGGAATGGCTACCCACTCCATTATTCTTCCCTGGAGAATTCCATGGACAGGGGAGCCTCATGGGCTACAGTCCATGGGGTCACAGAGAGTCAGATACAACCAACCGACTAACACCCATACACACTTACAATACATGTATGCATACACACTAAGTAAATATACATACATTTATGTGTGTAAACAGATACACTGTGTGTATATACACACACATACATTCCGGCACTAAGTACTTACACACATATATCCACAGAAGAAAGTATTTATAAATGTATATATATATCCACGAATATATACCCATAGAAGAGATAGAACATTATCAAGTAGTCTTTAGAATCCCTTTAGCCATATCAGTGTTGAGAGTGCTCAAAAATTATAATTCCTCCATCTCCAAGAGTCTTAATTCTTCTCTCTTTCAGTCTTGGTCATGTACATGTTTGAACGTTTACTCTTCTCCCTTATTTTAATGGCAAACTTTTCACTATTTTAATGGTGAATATTACAGTCTACAGAAAAAAGAATGAGACTGAGTTTCCCAACAATAAAGCTTGAACTAGTTTCTACAGAGCCTTACACCTAGCAGGTATCCATATATGTTTGTTTAATAAATGAATTACATAAATGCATTTTCACTGTCACTTGCCTTCCTGAGTGTGACAGACACAGACACTGAAGACTATACATTAAGATAGCTTATTTATTTTCACTTTATAATACTGTATTGGTTTTGCCATATATTGACATGAATCTGCCACAGGTGTACATGAATTCCCAATCCTGAACCCCCCTCCCACCACCCTTCCCATATCATCTCTCTGGGTCATCCCAGTGCACCAGCCCCAGGCATCCTGTATCAAACCTAGACTGGTGATTCGTTTCTTACATGATAGTATACATGTTTCAATGCCATTCTCCCAAATCATCCCACCCTCTCCCTCTCCCACAGAGTCCAAAAGTCTGTTCTGTACATCTTTGTCTCTTTTGCTGTCTCACATACAGGGTTATCATTACCATCTTTCTAAATTCCATATATATGTGTTAGTATACTGTATTGGTGTTTTTCTTTCTGGATTACTTCACTCTGTATAATTGGCTCCAGTTTCATCCACCTCATTAGAACTGATTCAAATGAATTCTTTTTAATGGGTGAGTAATACTCCGTTGTGTATATGTACCACAGCTTTCTTGTCCATTCATCTGCTGATGGACATCTAGGTTGCTTCCATGTCCTGGCTATTATAAACAGTGCTGCGATGAACACTGGGGTACACGTGTCTCTTTCAATTCTGGTTTCCTTGGTGTGTATGCTCAGCAGTGGGATTGCTGGGTCATAAGGCAGTTCTATTTCCAGTTTTTTAAGGAATCTACACTGTTCTCCATAGTGGCTGTACTAGTTTACATTCCCACCAACAGTGTAAGAGGGTCCCCTTTTCTCCACACCCTCTCCATGTGTCTCTTTCAATTCTGGTTTCCTTGGTGTGTATGCCCAGCAGTGGGATTGCTGGGTCATAAGGCAGTTCTATTTGCAGTTTTTTAAGGAATCTCCACACTGTTCTCCATAGTGGCTGTACTAGTTTACATTCCCACCAACAGTGTAAGAGGGTCCCCTTTTCTCCACACCCTCTCCAGCACTTATTGCTTGTAGACTTTTGGATTGCAGCCATTCTGACTGGTGTGAGATGGTACCTCATTGTGGTCTTGATTTGCATTTCTCTGATAATGAGTGATGTTGAGCATCTTTTCATGTATTTGTTAGCCATCTGTATGTCTTCTTTGGGGAAATGTCTATTTAGTTCTTTGGCCCATTTTTTGATTGGGTCATTTATTTCTCTGGAATTGAGCTGCATAAGTTCCTTGTATATTTTTGAGATTAGTTCTTTGTCAGTTGCTTCATTTGCTATTATTTTCTCCCATTACGAAGGCTGTAAGACAGCTTTTGATAGAGGTAACAAACATCTGCTTAATTACTTGAGTCACATGAAACAAGCAAACTCAATGCTTGTTTGCAACTCAGTTACCATTATCACTGGATAATTGTTTTTAAAGTTGGAGAAGGTTTTACAATAAGCAGAACTGAACAGACAGCATGGTTCAAGATCAAGCAGCAAATTTCTGGTTTTACTCTGGAAATTGGGCAGTACTAATAGCTACAGTAATTTATGCTTTAAAATATCTACAATAAATCTAAATACCAGAGCAGATGTTTTACCCTAGTATACTGGAAAAGGGGGTTTCCCTGGTGGCTCAGCAGTAAATAATCTGCCTACAATGCAGGAGACCTGGGTTTGATCCCTGGGTTGGGACAATCCCCGGGGTTGGAAAGATCCTCTGGAGAAAGGAATGGCTACCCACTCCATTATTCTTCCCTGGAGAATTCCATGGACAGAGGAGCCTGATGGGCTACAGTCCATGGGGTCACAAAGAGTCAGATACAACCAACCGACTAACACGAAGTGGCAACACACTCCAGTATTCTTGCCTGGGAAATCCCATGGACAGAGGAGGCTGGCAGGGCTACAATCCGGGGTTGCAAAACAGTAGGTCATGACTTAGTGACTAAACAACAACAACTGGAAAAAGAAACTCACTCTAGGTTAGTTTTGTGCATGTAATAATACTCATAGAAATTAATGAACATTCTTAAATATAATTTTAAAAGTACCTCCAATACTGTCAAAATTCAGTTTTCAGAGAAATGAGCACTAAACACAAACTCACTAGCTTCCATAAAGACAAAGATTATTTAAAGGGTTTTCATAATCCTTTAACATCAAACTCTCTGGCTTTACAATTTTCAAGCCAGCAGTGTTTCCTATAAATTTGGAGTTTTGGTCATCAGCATCTCTTTCCTCTTTTAGGGCTATGGTGAATCTTTGGGCAAAGTGAAAAATCCTCAACATTTGCCACTTTAGACTCCTTTGCATACTCTGTGAATCATCCCAGCAACAGGCAGTAAGACCTGGTGGTTTTGAGAGTAGATTGGAAATCAGGTGCAACAAGTTTAGTCAACACTTCAAGGACTGAGTCACTGATTCTCAGCAGAATTATCTCAAAAGTTCCCAGGGAAACCATGATGCCTTGTAGACTTCCCAGCATGAATTCTTCATTCTTGGATATTCCCCTTCTCTAAATGGGACATGGTAGAGTGCAGATAATTAATAAGGAGAAATTCTTCTCTTCCAGTCTTTGAAAAAGTGACAGTTCTGAGTGTAAATGCATAACTACATTTCTGTTGGATGCTGCTGTTCTTTAGCTAACCACCTCCCCTATTTTCTCTCTCTTCCCCCACCAATCATTTTTTCAATTAGCTTTAGTCTTCTCATGGCATAGTGAAAATATTATGAACTTTAGAATTTGAAAGACCTGGGTTCAAATACTACTTTGTCATTTACCAAATAAATCAGTTTGGGCAAGCTACTTCCCCTCTTTCAGGTTCTGTGTTCTCAATTGGAAAGATGGGGGTAAAATCACCTACGTAGATGAGCTATTATGAAGATTAAATGAGACACACCAAATATAAAAGCAATTGCCACCTGACAGGTAATCAATAATTCAAGCCCTTTCACTTATGTATTCTTGGCAGAAGTTCTTATATTTACTTAATTTACAGGAGAGGCTGGGAATGATTGATCTGAGGAGAACTGTCCTCCTTCATACCCCCCACCAAGCCCATTTTTCTCTGAAAACATACCCAAACACAGTTGGCTGTCTTTTGCTTCTCGTTAATCAGTTCTTTGGTGGCATGAAGATAGACACTGCTGCTCTCCTTTGTTTAACATCTGCTGGCTTTGTAAATTTGTGGACTTCTAACCAGAGAATGGGAGAAGACAACGGCACCCCACTCCAGTACTCTTGCCTGGAAGATCCCATGGACGGAGGAGCCTGGTAGGCTGCAGTCCATGGGGTCGTGATGAGTCGGACACGACTGAGCAACTTCACTTTCACTTCTCACTTTCATGCATTGGAGAAGGAACTGGCAACCCACTCCAGTGTTCTTGCCTGGAGAATCCCAAGGATGGGGGAGCCTGGTGGGCTGCCATCCATGGGGTCGCACAGAGTCGGACACGACTGAAGCGACTTAGCAGCAGCAACCAGAGTATGATTACACACACAGAAAAGCAACCATGAGTTCTGAAGAGAATAAGGAAGTTGATGCATAAATTCCTGAGGAGTACCTCTGCGGGGAAACTACAAGATGAAGCAAACACAGCCTCAATGCATCAACAGTTATCACCTAGATCTAGGACCAGTTGTTCCCTTATGGGCATAAAAAAGAGCTTTAATAAAAGTGGAATAACAAGGAAGGGTACAATCAAGCACCAAAAATGCACCAGCTACTATGACTTCTAGGTCAAAGTACTTGAAACCTCTCGCGGGGCGAGATTAGAACAATCACAACATGCAAACTGGTAAAAGTCAAAACTTGAACCAATGCCAGATATTCAGTCATATTTTGCTTTTATCCTGAAAAACAAAATCCAAATTCTAGGCTTAGACTAACTTGTTTAAGCATGTTTACTGACACACATGGGAATACAAATGTTCTTGTTTCTGTCGAAAGTAGGCTCCAGGGAAGGATTCTTGATCGATAACTGAGTCTATTCCAGTCAAATTTGTTTTGGGGAGTCAATACTAAGAGAGAATAGTCTTGTAACCCCACCCTGGACCAACTACATTTGCTTGTTTTGCAGATAATAACAGCAAGGTAATATTTCTTACAGATAAATGACAATCACTTAGTTCTCAGAAGGAAAACAATAGGGATGGGAGCCACCCTTTGCAAGGGACCAGAGCCAAGAATGTCTGCAAGGCCTGGAGGTGCCTCTGCTGCACAGGCTTGAAAAGGGCTGGTTCTAGGTTTGCACATGGCAGGTGTGATAAAGGAGACACTGTATTTCAACCTAAATTTCATTAGTTTGATTCAAATACCTTAACTGTTTCAAAGAGCAGATGGAAAAATAATCAAGTTGAGATTTTATAGGATATTTATTAAATCATCAGTATTATCAAAACATTTATATAAGATCACAAATAAAATATATTACCTGTCAGGAGCACCATCAATTTTTCAAGCCCCAAAAGGGCATTCTTGAATGAGTACAATATGGGTAGACTCTATAAAGAATATTTTACTATTATAAAATATGGTTTATGCAAACTTTATACATTTTTTTTGAAAACATGAATCAAGTTATTGTGTGTGTGTGTGTTCGGGTTCTGGTGTATTTTTTTTTAGATGGTAGGTGACATACTAATTATGTCTGAATTCTGGAACTCTGTAAGTATTCAATATGCCAGTAACTAGACTATAGTAACAACTCAATCTGGAGATCAGACAGTCTCATAGTTGTTGGTTTATGAATCCAGGGAAAGATTTCTAGGAGAATAGTCATCAGGAAGTCAAATGAATCAGCTGAACTCCTATCAAAGGTGGGTAGAGGCCAGGAATAGAGAAGTATAGTCTATAACCCAAGAGGACCCAGAACAACAGCTGAACAGAAGCCAGAAAACCTGATTTTATTCCTGCTTCCTCCACCTGCATTGCATTCTTTGAACCTCAGTTTCCTCGTCTATCAATGAGGGTCTGGGCTATTGCACAGAACTGTTATCAGCCTCAAATAGAATAAAATACCAGCCTTAGTTTATAATCCTTGATGTGTAAGATCAACATAAGGTGAAACTTGTATTTGTTAGCAGGGAATACTCAGTGATAAATCAGAAACTAAAACGAAAGATTCAAGCAGCAGGACCTCTAGAGACCTAATTAAGGGTACCCCTAGCAGTTTTCCTTGAGAAATTAGCCTAAGCAGCAACTACAAATTTTCCAGGCCACCTGGCTAGTTGCTTATCTTTGACTGTGCGTGCAAACTACTGTCCTGGCCTAGACTGTACTGGGAGGGAAGAGGGTGTACCAACCAAGCCCCTCTCCAGGTCATGCTGTTTCTTGAGAAAGCTTGCGCAGAAGCTCCAGACTCAAGATCTTTAGACACGTTCCTTTTGTATATAATATACACTTTAGAATTTCTGCTTTAAAATTGCTTTTTCTTCCAAGATTTTAATGCACTTATATTTTAATGTATTTATATATTTTTTTCTCTTCACTACTTAATATGGAAATTGTTTAGTATCAAAAGTTAACTTGTTTTCCTATGTACATTATAATTTCTGCTTGCCAAATTTAGAGCTTAACTATACTTACTGTGGGAATACAAAGAAAGTAGCACTAGCCAGTGCTTTTAATTTGTAGTGATTAACTGCAGGACTTATGACCATCAGCTGGAGGACCACAGTCCCAATCCTTATGAGCTCTGATGGTCAGATTACCCTGCCCCTCTGTGCCTCATTCTTTCTCAAAATAGAAATAATAATAGTATCTGCCTTCCCAGGAAGTTATGAATTAACTGTGGTGAGTTCATATTTGTAAAGTGTTTAGAACAGTGTCTGACACAGCGTATGTTAAATAAACTGCACCTTTCAATAAACTCTTGATAGAAAACAGTGTTTTCATAGACATGATCTAAAGTTATTATAAATCAAATGCTCCCTGTATTTTCTTGCTTTATTCATAGCACATATTATTTTGCCTCTTGAACCCAATTTTAAGATAAAGAACTATCCCACTAGAGAATCCAAAGGACTATCAGGAATTTATGCTATTGCTTATTAACTGATTTGGAAAAATTAAGATATGTATTAAGCATAGTATCTTTATGCAACTGTTGGCCAAATCTCTTATCTGAACTATTATCTTCAGATTGCCATAACCCTGGCTTCTAACAGATGACATTCAGTCAGGGGGGCTGACTTGAAATGGTGTAGAACATTAAGAAATACAGTCAGCAGCCAACTTCTTCACCACAGAATATTTTGCCAAGCTTATCAGTAACTTATTTTTACTCATTTCACTTCCATACATGGGAAGGTTAAAAAACAAAAGGCACTTGTTAATACTGTTTCATTTTTCTGTGTCAGCGACAGGTTCAACCTGTCTTTGTCTTGTCTATAACTTGTAGATGAGAGAAACTGGGGATACCACAAATGGATTCAGGATTATCTGCCTCACTTGTGTGTCTCAGGGTCTCCTGGTACTTTGTCAAAATGATCCCTTGTTGTGAAGGGTGTCTGTCATTGCTTCACTCCCATTGCATAGGCCAAACCAGAAAGCACACAGTTCTGTAAAGACAGCACTAAGTAAGTGTTCATTCTCTAGAATGAAGGCATCTTATTAAGCTGAACCTGTAGAGGTATTCTGATGAGGCATTTGGGCTGGCCCAATGCAGCTGTGCTTTAAGGAAACAATAAATGAACTAATGAGACTTGTAAACAATTGACTGGCCTTTCTTGCCAACATCCACACAAGTGTCAGCTATTAATATATACTTTAAAACTCACTTTGGGACAAGATACTGAATTCACATTTCAACCCTCTCTTGGGTAAAAGTCCAGAATTCATTTTGCATAGTGAATATATGAAAAGACATCAGTTGGATATGCCAGGCAATCTGGGATGAAAATAAAGATAGGTTGTTTTAAGGAAGAACACTTTGCTTATAGAACACAAGCAATGCTAGATTCTTCTTAAAAGAGGCTCCAGAATCATCCTGACAGAGCTGTGTAGACACCAAGTTAGCTGTGCACCCTAAATAACAATTCTCGTGGGATCTGTAAATCTGTCTAAAAATGTCAAGAACCATTCATTTTCAGTCTGTAATTTTAGAGTATCAATATCATGTTTACAAATCATTTCAGTGAAGGTTTTCAAATCAATGTCATAATTGAAGCCAGTCTTTTTTAAATGTTTTATGAAGCCCAATGCCAAAATATGACAGAAGAGCTGAGATAATCTCAAATTCTAGATGTTTTAAATATTTAATATTTAAATAGAAAATTATTTATGCATAATCCTGAGTACACAATTCTCTTTTGTTTTATTTTTTTTTTTTAATTTTATTTTTACTTTATTTTACTTTACAATACCGTATTGGTTTTGCCATACATTGACATGAATCCACCATGGGTGTATATTAGCTCCCAATCCCGAATCCCCCTCCCACCTCCCACCCCACATCATCTCTCTGGCTCATCCCTGTGCACCAGCTCCAAGCATCCTGTATCCTGTATCGAACATAGGCTTGTGCTTCGTTCTTACATGTTAGTTTACATGTTTCAATGCCATTCTCCCAAATCATCCCACCCTCTTCCTCTCCCATAGAGTCCAAAAGTCCTTTCTATACATTTGTGTCTCTTTTGCTGTCTCACATACAGGGTCATCACTGCCATCTTTCTATATTCCATATATATGTGTCAGTATACTGTATTGGTGTTTTTCTTTCTGGCTTACTTCACTCTGTATAATAGGTTCCAATTTCATCCATCTCATTAGAACTGATTCAAATGAATTCTTTTTAATGGCTGAGTAATACTCCATTGTGTATATGTACCACAGCTTTCTTATCCATTCATCGGCTGATGGACATCTAGGTTGTTTCCATGTTCTGGCTATTATAAACAGTGCTGCGATGAACATTGGGGTACATGTGTCTCTTTCGATTCTGGTTTCCTCGGTGTGTATGCCCAGCAGTGGGATTGCTGGGTCATAAGGCAGATCTATTTGCAGTTTTTTAAGGAATCTCCACACAGTTCTCCATAGTGGCTGTACTAGTTTGCATTCCCACCAGCAGTGTAAGAGGGTTCCCTTTTCTCCACACCCTCTCCAGCATTTATTGCTTGTAGATTTTTGGATCGCAGCCATTCTGACTGGTGTGAAATGGTACCTCATTGTGGTCTTGATTTGCATTTCTTTTGTTTTAAATGTCACTATGAAAATAAGTTTCTGTGATTTTCCTTTTGGTCCAGTATTGGATATAGTTTAAGACAATAAAAATTTAAGAAGATTTAGAGCCTTTGATGATCTCTATATGAGAGAATAAAAATTCTCATTAATTATTCAGTATGAGTAAAACTTTTTAACGAGAGAAAAAAATTTCTGCTCCTTGAAGATAATCCTTCTCCTGACCTCAATGCATTGGACTAAATCTTCTGTTTCTACACTTAATGCATGATATGCTGCTTTATTCATTCATATACCCCTCCTCCACTAGACTACAAGTTTCTTTGGAGCAGAGATCATCTCTAATTTATTGCTCTTTTTCCTAATGTCTGATACAGAGTAAGAGCTCAGTAAATTTTGTTTGTTGGACTTAAACTTCTCTTTAAATTCTGATTGATAATCATTTCAATAGGATACAGAAAGGAACGTTTTACCAAAGAGTAATTAGCATTAATCCTAGAAAAATGATTCTGTAGTCAGATTGCATTGCTTTTCATGAACAGATTCTCTAAATCTTCTTACAATCGGTAAAACATGAAAGGGAGATTAAACAATTATTTGATATTTTTTTTCAAGGTAAACAGAAATGCATACAGTTCAAGATTCAAATAATCTCACCAGACAATTTTTTTCCAAGAACTAAATCATTTTTTTCTGCAAGGACATTCCTAAAGTACAACTGACCACTTAGGTGAGTGAAAAGTTAAGACAGGTAAATGTTTTTAATGTTCATATTAAGATGGGCATTTTGAATGGATATTAGGAGCTAGACAGTAAGTTTCAATATCAATATCTTTGCTACATTGCTTTAATCATGGATGAATAGTAAAGCAGTGATTCACTGCCTCATCTTTATAAATAAGATTTATAAGTGAAAACTAAAGAAAAAGGAAATAAACCCAAGCACAGAAGTACTAATGGTCTCCAAAAGTGTTCATGTCACTTGGATGTGGACTAAGAAGATTAAGGCTAAACGTATAGAAATAGAGTGGATAAAGCAATAAAGTGGCAAAGAATTATCCTATAGACTAAACTCAGACTCCAAAACTGCTTCAGGAGAAATACCACCAACTTCAAGTATAAAATTTACCTTTGACTTCATAAGTCAGATATATTAAGACTGTTAAGTCTTGAATGCACAAAGGCCGCCCTTTTACAACTACAAAGGTATTTCCAGACACCCAAAGGTACTTCAGGTCTTGACATACCTGGTTATAAACTTCTCCTCGACTTCTGAAGTTGTTTAACTCCACTTACAAAGTCAAGTGGATTTACGAACGCTACCACCATCACTAAGCAGACAATCACAACATCACCGCCATGATCGCTCCTGCTCTATCTTTCATCCGTCTAGCACCTGCTTTGCACGGGGCCCTGGCCCAGGTGTTTTATATAGATAGTATTTAACCCTCAGAAAGCCCCAGAGGGATGTTGTTTTCTCCATTTTACAGGTGAGGAAGCTGAGGCTTAAAGACTGAGGCTTACAAAATTTATCCCAACAGCAGAGGCAAACTTGAAGCTGAGTCTTTCCAATATCACAACGTAGGGCTTTGTCACTGCAACTTGCTCTCAGAGGTATTTCTAAGCCTCTGTTATCTTCCAGGCACAGTGCTAGTAATTTTAAATACATATTTAGAAGTCTCCAAAACAATGCTAAGAGGTAGGTAGCAGCTCATGAAATTGAAACTAGAGCAGGAAAGAAACTCCTCCAGGATCTCACAGCTAGTGACAGGGCTAAAATTTAAATACCTGCTTTATCAATGGTGAAAGAATATAAACCGAAAATTTCAAAGTCTTGCCTTTGGCATAAACTAAATAAGGGAAGTAACCCGGTACCTATTACCCAGTTTAGATGCACTATTAGATAAAACAAACCTAGGCTTATTTCGGAGAAGGTGATGGCACCCCACTCCAGTACTCTTGCCTGGAAAATCCCATGGGCAGAGGAGCCTGGTAGTCGTGCCCGACTTCACTTTCACTTTTCACTTTCATGCATTGGAGAAGGAAATGGCAACCCACTCCAGTGTTCTTGCCTGGAGAATCCCAGGGACGGGGAAGCCTGGTGGGCTGCCATCTATGGGGTCACACAGAGTCGGGCACGACTGAAGCGACTTAGCAGCAGCAGCAGGCTTATCTAGCTGTCCTTTTTGTTAGAAAATAATTAAACCTGTTTAGAGTTCTAAACACTAAACCAGTCACAAAAGATGGAAAAATGGAATCAATCAAGTCATGAACTCTCTACAATTTCAGAATGTTTCCAATGATGGTTCTTTTTCTCGTGAAATAAAACAACAATTTATCCTCACAACCCTCTAGTGATTTATAGAGTCTAAGGAGTGAGTTGTTTTCCTGTTATAGAAGGAAAATGTCCATGCAAAGACAGAAAAACTAGGCAACGTTTGGCAATCTCAAAACTTGAACCTATGCATCCTGAAACGAGGATGCTCTGCTCTCTGGTGTTGCCTGCATTTTTCCTCCAAACGAAATCAAGTCTGCTAATTTTCAGATGATTACAGCCATCACCTGAGCCTGGCTTCCTGCGGAGAGCATTAATGTTTGCTTCTAGGTTTGGAGTTCAGATGAAGAGTGATTGTTTTTAATTCACTGTATTGACCTTTAGCTCAGAACCCATTTCTAATTAAAACAACACTGATTAAGGAAAATAAAAGCGAAGCACTATTTTCATCATATAGCAGAAAATAAATCATAAAATAACCACTCAACAGTATAGGCAAGATATTACTAAGAAAAAGGAGAAATAGCTCCCATTTACTGAGCGCTCACAATGTGCCAGTCACTGTTCTGAGTGCCTGACAGCCACTAACTTATTTTTATAACAACTCTTATTATGCCCCTTTTATGGATAAGAAGACTGAAGCACAAAAAGGATAGTAACTTGCCCAGGATGACACGGCTAAGTGTCACAGTAAGTAGAACAGAGATTTAAACCCAGATATAGAATTCCCCTGGTTTGATTCCTGTGTCAGGAAGATCTCCTGGAGAAGGGATAAGCTACTCATTCCAGAATCTGTCTGCAATGTGGGAGATCTGGGTTCGATCCCTGGGTTGGGAAAATCCCCTGGAGAAGGGAAAGACTACCCACTCCAGTATTCTGGCCTGGAGAATCCCATGGATAGAGGAGACTGGCTATCTACAAAGTGGCTACAGGAGGCTACAAAGGGTCTACATGGGTCTGCAAAGAGTCTGGGGCAGACATGACTGAGCAACTAAGCACAACACAGAGAATTCACACTCTGAATAAAATGTTTACAAATGAAGTATAATTCAAAACCTGATAAACGATGGTGCCACTGAAGGCTGCTAAGGAAAATCTAGCCAAAACTCGCCATGCCCTCTCCACACACACCAGTGTGGTCCCTCAGATGGCAAGAGAACGGACAAGACGGCAGATGAGGCTGACTCAGGAGGGTGACGGCTCTGTTTCTATGGAAAATAACATATGGTTCCAAATAGGAAAAGGAATACATCAAGGCTGTATATTGTCACCCTGCTTATTTAACTTATATCCAGAGTACATCATGAGAAACGCTGGACTGGAAGAAACACAAGCTGGAATCAAGATTGCTGGGAGAAAGATCAATAACCTCAGATATGCAGATGACACCACCCTATGGCAGAAAGTGAAGAGGAACTCAAAAGCCTCTTGATGAAAGTGAAAGTGGAGAGTGAAAAAGTTGGCTTAAAGCTCAACATTCAGAAAACGAAGATCATGGCATCTGGTCCCATCACTTCAGGGGAAATAGATGGGGAAACAGTGGAAACAGTGTCAGACTTTATTTTTGGGGGCTCCAAAATCACTGCAGATGGTGACTGCAGCCATGAAATTAAAAGACGCTTACTTCTTGGAAGGAAAGTTATGATTAACCTAGCTAGCATATTGAAAAGCAGAGACATTACTTTGCCAACAAAGGTCCGTCTAGTCAAGGCTATGGTTTTTCCTGTGGTCATGTATGGATGTGAGAGTTGGACTGTGAAGAAAGCTGAGCACCAAAGAATTGATGCTTTTGAATTGTGGTGTTGGAGAAGACCCTTGAGAGTCCCTTGGACTGCAAGGAGATCCAACCAGTCCATTCTAAAGGAGATCAGTCCTGGGTGTTCTTTGGAAGGAATGATGCTAAAGCTGAAACTCCAGTACTTTGGCCACCTCAGGTGAAGAGTTGACTCATTGGAAAAGACTCTGATGCTGGGAGGGATTGGGGGCAGGAGGAGAAGGGGACGACTGAGGATGAGATGGCTGGTTGGCATCACTGACTCAATGGACGTGAGTCTGAGTGAACTCTGGGAGTTGGTGATGGACAGGGAGGCCTGGCATGCTGCAATTCATGGGGTCGCTAAGAGTCGGACATGACTGAGCGATTGAACTGAACAGAACTGATGCTTACCAAAACCAAGCTTGAAAAAAAAGAAAAAATACGGGTGCATTTTACGGAGACAGCCATGTTCAAATTATTCTATGTAAAGGAAGCAAGCAATGGTCACTGAGTTTTAGAACATATGCACTAAAGTTTGCAAATATTTGCAGAATACAGACATCAGTAAACTTTAAACTATCATTGGACTGTTAAGTTCTTAAGAGGGGAAGCATTTTTTCCCCTCCAACCCTATTTTTTCCCATTCCTCCCATTAGAGCTTAGCATTTATAATAATGATAATGGTGATGGTGGTGGTGATGGTTTTACATTTACTGAGTTTCTACTTTGCATCCAGAAG
Organism: Cephalophus harveyi; assembly: GCA_006410635.1. NCBI lineage: Eukaryota > Metazoa > Chordata > Mammalia > Artiodactyla > Bovidae > Cephalophus > Cephalophus harveyi. The sequence continues at coordinate 81,932 of SJYT01044573.1, read as the reverse complement.
TGTGATAAGAGTTTTACGTTTAATAACATAAACTAGCATGTGATATTCACTACAGTCCTACAGAATTAGTATTACTATGTTCTCCATTTTCTATCTGAAGAAATGGGGACTCAGAAAGGTGAAGTAACTTGTCCAAGGTCATTTATCCAGGTCATAAATTAATTTTCATTTGCTCTAAAAGCCCACAAAATTAATGGTGAATACTCAGCAGATAAGTGTGGCCACCTGACTGTCCCATCCTTATATAGAAACGAAGGTCCCAGTGAGTGCTGCACATTCCAGCTGAGGCCCACACCTCCAAATCCTGGACAGAAATGAACAAACAGGGCAGTTTGCTCAAGAGAGTGAGACTTACCAAAGATGGGCCAGAAATCTAAGTGTGCTTTAGCTGCTCTCTTTACTAGTAACTGGTACACCCTCTCAGGAGTAAACAAAATATGTATAAAGATGATATAACTAGAAAAACATCCCAGAGACAGACCAGTAAGTTTAGTTCTCAGGACACTTGTTAGTACAAAGTTCATCATAATTCTAAAGGAAAGAATGAAGTGCTTTAAGACCAAACTAAAATACAAGAAGCTCAGAGAGAAATAAAAACTCCTGTTTTAGTCTAAAACGCATTTGGATTTGAAGAAGTTGTTTATTTAACAACACTTTGCTGACAAAGATCCATATAGTCAAAGCTATGATTTTTCCAGTAGTCATGTACGGAAGTGAGAGTTGGACCATAAAGAAGGCTGAGCACCAAAGAATTGATGCTTTTGAACTGTGGTGTTGGAGAAGACTCTTGAGAGTCCCTTGGACTGCAAGGAAAGCAAACCAGTCAATCCTAAAGGAAATCAACCCTGAATATTCATTGGAAGGACTGAAGCTGAAGCTCCAATACTTTGGCCACCTGATGCAAAGGGAAAGATAGAAGGAAAAAATAGAAGGCAGGAGGAGAGGGGGAACAACAGAGGATGAGACGGTTGGATGGCATCACCGACTCAATGGACATGAGTGTGAGCAAACTCAGGGAGATAGTGAAGGACAGGGAAGCCTGGTGTGCTGCACTCCATGGGGTTACAAAGAGTCAGACACAAATTAGCAACTGAATAGCAAAATTGTTTATAGCTGTGTATCATGTCATTTGATAGGGAGAATGTGATGGGACCAGGTCAGATAAGACCATTATTATGGAAGTGTTTAAATTATTTGCTGATGTAATAGGAAAAATACTTTTATGTTGGATACATCATTATTAAGTAACATTTTGTTAGAAATTCATAGTTAAACACATTAAGTCTTTAGGTGGTAAAAAAATATGTCCTATTACAAGCAATTACTACTGTGAATGATAAATATGAGAAAAAATAAAATGCATTCTCTGTTAGCACTCCACTGTCTATGTTCTCACACATACTCAGACTTCCCTGAACTACTTGTTCAGGAAGTACTTCTCAGGAAGTACCATGTTCTTCCAAGTATGGTGTTCTTTGGAAGGAATGATGCTAAAGCTGAAACTCCAGTACTTTGGCCACCTCAGGTGAAGAGTTGACTCATTGGAAAAGACTCTGATGCTGGGAGGGATTGGGGGCAGGAGGAGAAGGGGACGACCGAGGATGAGATGGCTGGTTGGCATCACTGACTCAATGGACGTGAGTCTGAGTGAACTCTGGGAGTTGGTGATGGACAGGGAGGCCTGGCGTGCTGCAATTCATGGGGTCGCTAAGAGTCGGACATGACTGAGCGATTGAACTGAACAGAACTGATGCTTACCAAAACCAAGCTTGAAAAAAAAGAAAAAATACGGGTGCATTTTACGGAGACAGCCATGTTCAAATTATTCTATGTAAAGGAAGCAAGCAATGGTCACTGAGTTTTAGAACATATGCACTAAAGTTTGCAAATATTTGCAGAATACAGACATCAGTAAACTTTAAACTATCATTGGACTGTTAAGTTCTTAAGAGGGGAAGCATTTTTTCCCCTCCAACCCTATTTTTTCCCATTCCTCCCATTAGAGCTTAGCATTTATAATAATGATAATGGTGATGGTGGTGGTGATGGTTTTACATTTACTGAGTTTCTACTTTGCATCCAGAAGTGTGATAAGAGTTTTACGTTTAATAACATAAACTAGCATGTGATATTCACTACAGTCCTACAGAATTAGTATTACTATGTTCTCCATTTTCTATCTGAAGAAATGGGGACTCAGAAAGGTGAAGTAACTTGTCCAAGGTCATTTATCCAGGTCATAAATTAATTTTCATTTGCTCTAAAAGCCCACAAAATTAATGGTGAATACTCAGCAGATAAGTGTGGCCACCTGACTGTCCCATCCTTATATAGAAACAAAGGTCCCAGTGAGTGCTGCACATTCCAGCTGAGGCCCACACCTCCAAATCCTGGACAGAAATGAACAAACAGGGCAGTTTGCTCAAGAGAGTGAGACTTACCAAAGATGGGCCAGAAATCTAAGTGTGCTTTAGCTGCTCTCTTTACTAGTAACTGGTACACCCTCTCAGGAGTAAACAAAATATGTATAAAGATGATATAACTAGAAAAACATCCCAGAGACAGACCAGTAAGTTTAGTTCTCAGGACACTTGTTAGTACAAAGTTCATCATAATTCTAAAGGAAAGAATGAAGTGCTTTAAGACCAAACTAAAATACAAGAAGCTCAGAGAGAAATAAAAACTCCTGTTTTAGTCTAAAACGCATTTGGATTTGAAGAAGTTGTTTATTTAACAACACTTTGCTGACAAAGATCCATATAGTCAAAGCTATGATTTTTCCAGTAGTCATGTACGGAAGTGAGAGTTGGACCATAAAGAAGGCTGAGCACCAAAGAATTGATGCTTTTGAACTGTGGTGTTGGAGAAGACTCTTGAGAGTCCCTTGGACTGCAAGGAAAGCAAACCAGTCAATCCTAAAGGAAATCAACCCTGAATATTCATTGGAAGGACTGAAGCTGAAGCTCCAATACTTTGGCCACCTGATGCAAAGGGAAAGATAGAAGGAAAAAATAGAAGGCAGGAGGAGAGGGGGAACAACAGAGGATGAGACGGTTGGATGGCATCACCGACTCAATGGACATGAGTGTGAGCAAACTCAGGGAGATAGTGAAGGACAGGGAAGCCTGGTGTGCTGCACTCCATGGGGTTACAAAGAGTCAGACACAAATTAGCAACTGAATAGCAAAATTGTTTATAGCTGTGTATCATGTCATTTGATAGGGAGAATGTGATGGGACCAGGTCAGATAAGACCATTATTATGGAAGTGTTTAAATTATTTGCTGATGTAATAGGAAAAATACTTTTATGTTGGATACATCATTATTAAGTAACATTTTGTTAGAAATTCATAGTTAAACACATTAAGTCTTTAGGTGGTAAAAAAATATGTCCTATTACAAGCAATTACTACTGTGAATGATAAATATGAGAAAAAATAAAATGCATTCTCTGTTAGCACTCCACTGTCTATGTTCTCACACATACTCAGACTTCCCTGAACTACTTGTTCAGGAAGTACTTCTCAGGAAGTACCATGTTCTTCCAAGTATTGAGGATGCTCATAATGCAACCTATGCCTGGAACACATTGCTCCTTCCCTTTTCTGACTAAACTGCCTCAGTCATCCTCCTCCAGGAAGCCTCTGTAGATCCCTTCCCCTATTCTAATATGTATTGCAGCACTTATCCCACTGTTTACTTTTTGGTGTTCTCAAGACACAATTCTTTGATGACAGAGGCCACTCTCATTGTTTTTGATACCCCAGCACTTAGTTAATATTTGTGAAATGATTGAAATTGCGTTGCAAAGACTCTTTTAGAAATAAAAGAAAAAAACATTTCTAAAATGCATATCTTGTACAATATTATTCTCCTTGTTCACAAAGGTGTGTGTTAAACACACATAAAGGAGTGTATTTAAAAGCAAATACAGAAGGGGACTTCCCTGGTGGTTCAGTGGCTAAGACTCCACGCTCCCAGTGCATGGGGCTGAGATTTGATCCCTGGTCAGGGAACTAGATCCCACATTTAGAGTCCACATGCCCTAAATAAAAGATCCTGCATGCTGCAGTGAAGACCCAGCAAAGCCAAAGAACTAAATAAATGTTTTGTTTAAACACACACACATAAAAGGATATACTGGAAATTGCCAACTGTCCTTCAATAGATTTTTCACACACCCGAACCTCTTAAAGATACCATTTTATGTCAAATTGATTCTTGCTCAACGAACGCACCAATTCAGATAGTATAATTGAATACTTACGCATGAAAGATAAAATCGTCACAAAACCACGGCAAAACATTGAAAAGCACTATGGCAGTTACACTTGGAATAACTAGGTGCTGCCTTTTTCTACCACTGATTCCAATGGGGACAAGTCATGCACCCTTTGGTCTCAAGTTCTCCACCCATTAAATTGGGATAACCACCCCTGCCACTTCCTCCTCCACTCGGATCCTGTGAGGACAGTGGAGCTATAACACCTCGAGTGGACATCTTCACAACTAGGGCGCCACGGTCAGAAGTCTGAAGGAATCCCCAGGTGGGGTTCCGACCTCGTTATGGTAATAACCCTTCGCAGCCCACCTGCTCTCGTCAGCAGGCTGATAGCATAGCCTCTGGTGGCGTCTTTGCTACACTTATTTTGTAGTCAAAGTAAAGTCTGCACGGGTGGGCACCAGTTCCCCTCACTGGTGCCGGGTCTGAGCCAGGAGCAGCGAGGAACCCGTTCATTCACGGCGACCACCACAGTCCCCTCCTTGGACCCCGTTACGTTCCTGCCGCGCGAAACCGACCCTGGGCCTTTCCCCTCCTCGGAGAGGGGTCGACCGAGGCCGAGGGTAGAGGGGACTCGAGGGCCAGGGAAGCCGCAGTGGAAAGGTCGAGGAAGTGAGCCGGGGAAGGCGCGCTCGCCGAGGGCCTTACCTGGCCTCGCCGAGGGGCGCCAGGGGCGGGTGTGGAATGAACACCCCACAGTCAGACCGCGGAGGCTGCTGCTTCTTCTTGGAGCGCCAGATATGGAAAGAGGCGTGCTTTTTGGGGGGCCTGGACGGACTGGACTCGCCGGGCTCACCCTGAGGTGGCAGCGACAGCGGCATCTTCTCGTCTGCCTCCTCCTCCTCCGGCTGCTCGGACGCTGCCCTCTCGGTGGCCCGGTTCTTGTATTAATAAAAGAGCTCGCCTGGGCGCCCGCGGGCCCGCCTATCCCCGCGCGCCGGCCGACCCCGCCCCCTCGCCGCGGGTCTGCAGCAGAGCGCCTCCCCCGCGGCGCAGGAGGCACGCGGCGCGAGCCCAGGTGAGGCGCCCGCCCGGAGCCGCAGGTACGGAGGACACGCCCCCTCGCCCCGGACCTCGCGGAGTGCGGCGGCCGCGCGATAGCGACACCTACTGGAGATCTTGGGAACCGCCCGCGTCTCCTGCCTCGGCATCCTCTGTTCTGTTGTGGGAGCCAGAGCTGGGTCGGGTTTTGACATCTCCGGTGCATGTGCCGTAGGTCGTCTGCGGAGTTGTTGGTCATTCTTGGCCCGTCCAAGGCTAGCACGAAGAATGGCTTAGCCACGAACCCCGCCTGAAGAAGGATGGCAGAGGCGCCTCCCATGGCCAGGCTGCCAGGCAATTAGGACTATTCTACTCTGACCTTCAGGTGTCTTGGGCAATGTCATGTGCTGGGTGACTTCTGTTCCTGTTTGTAATCACAAGTGTCAACTGCTGTCCTCTCCCTTCAAGTGTTTGCATAATTAATCTGTACTTGCATCCTCATAAAACGCAAAAGGATAGAAAACAGAAGGGAATGAGCCATATTCCCCAGTTCCCTAGGGCTTCAAAGATCCCTCATTGTGAACTAAACGCCAGTCCCACAAGCCTCTCCGACATCTGTTTTACTGTTAATGACTTCCTTTTTTAACCCCACAATTGTGGTTAAATAGCAAAGGGAACTAATATTTAAGCAAAAAATGTCCATGAACATTTCATTTGAGGCATTAGACTATAAAGATTTCAAGAACCAAATACTGCTTTAAAACTCAGTGCAGTATAAGTTCCTCTTACGCAGTAATACTTTCTTCTTTCTTTTCTCTTTGAGTGAGTGAAAGTCGCTGAGTCGTGTCCAACTCTTTGCGACCCCATGGACTATACAGTCCATGGGATTCTCCAGGCCAGAATACTGGAGTGGGTAGCCTTTCCCTTCTCCAGGGGATCTTCCTAACCCAGGGATCGAACCCCATTGCAGGTGGATTCTTTACCAACTGAGCCACAAGTTGAAGATCCAGCTAATTCATTCATTCATTTACTCAAGCATTCAAGGAACATTAATTTTTATTGAATTCATTTTAAGTTTACATTTTTATTGATGTAATCCTACATATAAGGCTTCCGTGATGGGTAAAGAATCTGCCTGCAATGCAGAAGACACAGGTTTGATTTCTGGGCTGGTAAGATCCCCTGGAGAAGGAAGTGGCAAACCATTCCAGTATTCTTGCTTGGGAAATGCCATGTCAGAGGAGCCTGGCAGTCTACAGTCCATGGGGTCACAAAGTCGGACACAACTTAGCAACTAAAAAACAACAACAAAAATTCTACATATATAAAAAAAAAAAAAAAAAAAAAGCACAAACCATTAAGTATGTAACTAAAATTTTTACTTATTTATGTAGTTGGGATATAAACTGTTTACACTTATGATATAAATATACCACAATTCATTTGTCTATTCTACTGTGGATGGACATTTAGGTGTTTCCAGTTTGGGGCTATTATGAATAAAGCTGGTATGAACCTATTTCTATATAACCATTCATTTCTTCTGGTTATGTACCCAAGAGTTCACCCACTGGGTTATACAGTGGACAGCTGTTCAACTTCAACTGATTTGCCAAAATATTTTCCAAAATGGTTGTATCAATTTATTCTCCTTTCAGCAATGTTTAAAGCTTCCAGTTTTTCTATATTTTCATCAACGCTTGATATTATCAAGTTTTTTTCATTGTAGTCATTTGGATGGAGGGGTAGTGTTATCTCATTGCAGTTTTAATTTATATTTCCTCAAGAAACATTTACTGAATTCACTGAGTACTAATTATGTGCTGGGCCTTGACTTGCATGCAGGGAGAGGAAGGGTGACTGACAGACACATAGATGGTATACATCAAAGGGTAAGAGAATTAGCAGAGGTATGTGCCAGGCATTAAAGGAGTTTGGAAACATTACTAACCCAGCTTGCAAGTTTGGGAGGGAGGAAGAGGAGCAGTCAGTAAAGGTTTATTATAAAAGTAGCCCTTCAGTTGAATCTTAAAAGGCAAAGGGATCAGCAAGGAAAAGGGAAGAGGGAAAGAGGGCACAGAGAGCCAAAAGGGAAAAAGGGAAGAGGAAAAAAGAGGACACCTCATGCACATTCACTCATATATTTACAAGCTTAGTAATTCATTCTTTCATTTGTGACTCTTCCAAGCAGAGTTCTTCATGCTACCTGTTCTTTGTACCACCAGGGAATCTGGAACATATTTCAGTTCTGTTCATAGAGTGTGTGTGTATGTGTTAGTTGCTCAGTCGTGTCCAACTCTTTGCAACCCCATGAATTGGGGCCCACCAGGCTCCTGTATCCATTGGATTTTCCAGACAAGAATACTGAAGTGGGCAGCCATTCCCTTCTCCAGGGGATCTTCCTGACCTAGGTATCGAACCCATGTCTCCCACCTTGCAGGCAGACTCTTTACTATCTGAGCCACTAGGAAAGCTTCTGTTCATAGTACATGGGCATTATTTGTTTACATATGTGTCTCCTATTAGCCCTAGAGCAACTTAAGAACATTGCTCATTTACTTTTACGTTTTCAGAATATAAATATTTATTCATTGAAACAATTAATGACATAACTTGGTATATCAACCTAATTAGACACCTAGAATGTTTCAGGCACAGATCTTGTGGACTGTATACTTTGCAAGACCAAAGGTCATGTGGGTCTTGTTTACTATGATATCTCCAATGACTAGCACAGTGCATGGCACAGAGTTGGAACCCAATATATAGTTATTATCTGAATGATGTAAGAAATTAGAACCACACATGGAAGTCTAGAAATAGACACTTAAATACAACTTGATAAAATACAACTTGTACAATAAAACTTCATGTGTTCTAACCAAAGTGTTTCACTGTTTTCTAGTCATTGCAAAAACAGATCCACTTAGGCTTGTTTAAGTAATAAATTAACTTATCATGGCATGTTCAACAGCTCATAGAATATCCCACAAGCCAGCAAGCCAGACTCTGAAGTCCAAACATACTCAGCCACCCCTGATAGTTGGTCTCACAAACACCACTCTTATCACTTCTCAGCAGTAGGGGCTACACACAGGTAGCTCTGCTACTGCCATGCCAAGAATCAAAGGCCTGTTCTGATCACTCTTGACTGAAGATCAGCCCTTGATTCACCCTCTTACACACTAATGCTAACTTAAAAAAAAAAAAAGTCCCATGCAGGTACATCTGATCAGAGAGCTCAGATCATTTAATGCCTGCCTAGCTGCAAGGGAAATTTGAGTTTTCCGGCTGGGAAAGATTGAGGGCAGGAGGAGAACGGGGTAACAGCAATGAGATGGTTGGATGGCATCATCAACTCAACTGACATGAGTTTGAGCAAACTCTGGGAGATAGTAAAGAACAGGGAAGCCTAGCTGCAGTCTGTGGGGTCACAAAGAGTCAGACATAACTGCGCGACTGAACAACAACAACTTCAGAGACATGAAATTCATGTGGCTAAAAAATTGCCAAAGATAACACAGGTACTCAGAAGAATCTAGGCAGCCAAAAGTAGGAAAGATGGTCACTGCCAAAGGAAAGGGCAAAAGGCTATGGGAACACAGAAAAAAGTGACTAATTCTAGATGGCTCAGGGAAGTCATCAGCAGGGAGGTGACAGGTTGATGAGCTGTGCTGATGAATAAGAATTTATCAGAAGGAGAAAAGAAGCCTGGCAATCCAGAAAGAGTAAACAACATGGGCCAAGGCCCAGGGTTGTGAAAGGGCATGTGTTGGTGGGAAATAGAAGTTCAGTGAGGTTGGATAAAAGGGGATGGGGTGGGGCAGGATGGCAGGCGATGATGTTATTAAGATCAGGTGGGGCCAGATTGCTAAGCACTTGGTAAGCCATGCTTTTAAGGAATGGGGACTTGGCTTTGTAGGTGATAGGGACTCAGCTTACATTTTTAAGTAGAGGAGTGACATGAGCAAACTTGGGGCCTCATGAAGTGTTCCCTAAATGGAATAGAGTAGGGAGAAGCTAGAAAGGGGCAACTATTTAAGGAAGACCAGTTAAGACGACACAGCAAGAGGCCAGGGGAGAGGTGATGGGAGCCCCCACCAAGGCAATGGGGTGGACACAGGCAGGAGGGGTTGAATACAAAATCATGTAGGAGATGGAATCACCAGGAACGGTAGTGAGTAAAAAAGAGGTAATCGAGTATGATAATGAGGTTAGATTTCCAGCTTAGGTAAATGGATGAAGGTGAAACCATTAACTAAAACAGGAAAGCAGGAGAAAGATCAGGGCATGAAAATAAGTTTGGTTTTGAACATGTTGAGGCTGAAGTGATTTGAGGCTGTAGAGACACAGATGTCTAAGACTTCATTGAAAAATATGGTTCTGGAGGCCACAGGTCAGGGCTACATACGTAGATTTGGACATCATTAGTGAACAGGTGGGAGCTTGAATAGGTGAGAGCTGATATCATGAAATCAGATGAAACTGCCTTGGGCAACTGTGTAAAATAAGGATAAATGAGGATCAAGGACAAACCCTGAGTAACACCGAGATTTATGTGCTTTTCAGGTAAGGGGAAGCCCACACACAACAGAGGCCAGATAGAGCAGTTAAAGACACAGGAGGGGCAGGAACAGAGATGCAGACAGAGAGAACAGGCTCACGGACACAGTGGGAGGAGGAGGGGGGGATGAATTGAGAGAGTAGCACTGAAACATACATTACCATATGTAAACTAGATAGCCAGAGGGAAGTTGCTGTATAACACAGGGAGCTCAGCTCAGTGCTCTGTGATACCCTAGAGGGGTGGGATGGAGTGGGGTCTGGGAGGGAAGTTCAAGAGGGAGGGGACATGTGTATATTTATGGCTGATTCATGCTGTTGTATGGCAGAAACCAACACAACATCCTTCAATTAAAAATAAATAAATAGAAAAAAGAGGTAGGAGGTTGTCTAAGGGCTATATCTATCCCTCTGGCAAGCTCATGTGATATCTATCTTGAAGATTTAATAGATAGATAGAGGCTGGGTCCTCTATATATATTATAATGCCCTTTGTACTCCTCATCTATCCAGCAATCTCAGGTCCATTTAACATCTCCCCTCATTTTCCAATAGAGAATGAGGCCAAAAGGCCAACTCCCTCTAACTTACACTGATTTTTTTTTCTTTCTTTGGCCTTCTGTGATATTTTCTCTCTCAATTTAAGTTGACATTGTAGTTAATTGTAAAAAAAAAAAAATGCCCATAATTCTCCTCTCTTTCCATAAAGTAGTAGAATCCATTTACGCACTCCTTCAATCTAGGTTAGTCATCAACTTGTTTTGGCAAATGAAACATTAGCACATGTGATGCAAGCAATATTTGACATGAGCTTGCACGTTCCTGGATCCCAAAGATCCCCTGGAGCAGAGCACTCCAGTAACACTGGTAACTCACTCCAGCGTTATTGCCTGAAGAATCCCATGGACAAAGGAGCTTGGATGACTACGGTCCATAGGGTCGAAAAGAGTTGGACATGACTGAAGCAACTTAGCATGCATGCATGCACTTCAAGGCTTAGTTCCTTGCTTCTCTTGGAATCTTGCTGCTTATGAACGTACCTAAACCAGCCTGCAGGATGATGAGAGATGTATGGCTAAGTCAAACCCATCACCCCCAACCATCAGAAAAATGAGTGAGATTGTCTGGGACCAGCTACCCTTAGTCAAGCCACGACCTGATCCCTGACACACGAAAGAGCCCATTAGAGATCAGCTAAGGCCGTCCCAGACCACAATTGCCCAGCAGATTCATGAGCCAAATAAACAGTCTAGTTTTAAGCTGCTAGGTTATTGTCTTAAAATATTTGTTAAAAAAAAAAAGAAAAATCAGTGACCTGGCACAAGGTCAATAAACAGCCAACTCAGCTGTGAACATCTTTTGTTTCTTAACCTCAGAGACACACAATGAATGTAGACAATGGAAAAATCCTGAAGGACCACATAAAGATTCCATATGTCCAAACTACTTAATAAGAAAATGCATCTATTTCTATGAGGCAATATATTCTGAATTTTAAACAACTGGCTTTAAAAAATGCAGCTAATTTTGTAGTTTGGAGATTTCAAAAATGTGACTTGATCTTCATACTTGAACAGACCAAACTTCAGAACTCTCGTATCTGTATCAGTTTTCTGTTGACTCTTGTTGCATAAAAAACTGTCCCCAAATTTAGTAGTTAAATTGAACACTAATTTAAATTCTTTTTAATATAGTAGAAACACGAAATGTCTATTATATTAAGGCCACTTTAAGGATTTCCTGTTCCCTCTATTAAAATTATTTTAAAGTAAATTTTTAATTTATCTAATACAGTAAAACACTTTGCAGTCGACTTAGGCTAAAGATGCATCATGTCAGAAATCTAAATAAATGCAGGTAATTATTTTATCTGTGAAATTTAATGGCAAGCTACCTGACGATAGGAACCATCTGGGTCTGACATGTCAGGCAGCAACGAACTCCCAAAGTTTATCCTAGGATATTTCTAGATTCAAGTGGCTAAGGGAGTAAAGTTAAAACTCACAGCTACTGAAATATCTAGTTCCATATCAATGAACCGAACATTTACTCACTTTTAATCTCATGCAATAAAGTGTATGCCTCTAATTTGACATAACATTTATCTTGTAATTCATTTAGCCTATTCTTAGTATTTTTGAAAGGGCCAGTTTATTTTCCTCTTATTACAGCTCTATGGCCATTGTGTAACAAAATGGGAAATACATTGTTGAACAAACTGAATACAACAAAGTAGTAATGGCAGGGTGGTGTATTTAAATTGTGAGATTTAGAGTCAGACAGACCTTGGTTGGAGTCCAGGCTCTGCCACTTACTACTAATTATGCAACTCTAAATAAATTACTCAACTACTCTTAGCCTCAGTTTTTCTTCTCTAAAAAAAAGGTGTTCGGGCGAGTGGGGAGGGGAGGGGAATCAGTTCAGTTCAGTTCAGTCGCTCAGAACTCCCGGAGTTCACTCAAACTCATGTCCATTGAGTTGGGTGATGCCATCCAGCCATCTCATCCTCTGTCGTCCCCTTCTCCTCCTGCCCCCAGTCCCTTCCAGCATCAGAGTCTTTTCCAATGAGTCAACTCTTCGCATGAGGTGGCTAAAGTACTGGAGTTTCAGCTTTAGCATCATTCCTTCCAAAGAACACCCAGGACCGATCTCCTTTAGAATGGACTGGTTGGATCTCCTTATAGTCCAAGGGACTCTCAAGAGTCTTCTCCAACACCACAGTTCAAAGCCATCAATTTTTCAGCGCTCAGCTTTCTTCACAGTCCAACTCTTACATCCATACATGACCACAGGAAAAACCATAGCCTTGACTAGACGGACCTTTGTTGGCAAAGTAATGTCTCTGCTTCCGAATATGCTATCTAGGTTGGTCATAACTTTCCTTCCAAGGAGTAACCATCTTTTAATTTCATGGCTGCAGTCACCATCTGCAGTGATTTTGGAGCCCAGAAAAATAAAGTCTGACACTGTTTCCGCATTTATTTCCCATGAAGTGATGGGACCAGATGCCATGATCTTCATTTTCTGAATGTTGAGCTTTAAGCCAACTTTTTCACTCTCCTCTTTCACTTTCATCAAGAGGCTTTTTAGTTCCTCTTCACTTTCTGCCGTAAGGGTGGTGTCATCTGCCTCTGAAGTGATTGATATTTATCTCGGCAATCTTGATTCAACTTCTGCTTCTTCCAGCCCAGTATTTCTCTTGATGTACTCTGCATATAAGTTAAATAAGCAGGGTGACAATATACAGCCTTGACGTACTTCTTTTCCTATTTGGAACCAGTCTATTTTTCCATGTCCAGTTCTAACTGTTGCTTCCTGACCTGCATATAGGTTTATCAAGAGGCAGGTCAGGTGGTCTGGTATTCCCATCTCTTTCAGAATTTCCCACAGTTTACTGTGATCCACACAGTCAAAGGCTTTGGCATAGTCAATAAAGCAGAAGTAGATGTTTTTCTGGAACTCTCTTGCTTTTTCCATGATCCAGCAGATGTTGGCAATTTGATCTCTGGTTCCTCTGCCTTTTCCACTAAAGCAATTAGGAGGATTAAATAATGTGTGTAATAGGGGACATAGAGGATTTTGGGGGTGATGGAAATATTCGTATTCTGTATCATGACTGTAATGATAACTAGTGACATGACTATGGCATTTGTCGAAACTCATGGAACTGTACACCAAAAGGTATGAATTTCTGAATGTCAAGTATACCTCAGTAAGCCTTACTTTTAAAATATAATAATAAAAATTTTAAATGCATATAAAGTAATTATCACAGTGTTTGATGCTTAGTAAGTGCATAATAAATTATAGTTTTATGGGACTATATCAGAATTATGAAACATTTATTCTTCTATTGTCACAGCAATGATTCTCCCCATAGTTACTAAAATCCTACATCTTGGTGTACTGAATTGAAGATCAAATTCAGCATTCCTTGTATACTTCTTCTGCTCTTTAAAAGTTATTAAATATCAAAGGAAAGTACCAAAGAACAGTTGCTGCCCAGGTGGTTCAGTGGTAAAGAACCTGCCTCCCAAGCAGGGGACTCGAATTCACTCCCTGGGTCAGGAAGAACCCCTGGAAAAGGCTCCTTTGTCCATGGGGTTGCAAGAGAGGTGGACATGACTTAGCAACTAAACAACAGCAAAGGAACAAAGCATACTTCCAGCTACAGTGCTGAATATTTTCACTTTACAAAGATCTATTAAACTCCCATTGAGGGCGGACTCTATGGGATGCAGAGAGATATAAAGACGATACATATGTTCCTCCATCTTAAACACTTAATATATATTCATTCATCCCAAAATTGTCTTTTGAATGTCGATTATGGGCCAAACATTTGCACTTGGAAATATATTTGGAACTGGGGGAGATAATTGCTATCCTTAAGAATCAGTCTCCTGGGAGAAGTGGACTTTCACCCAAGAATTACCCTAATACATATTAAAAGTCTCAAAAATAGATACAAATGTTCAGCTGGCTTGGAAATATCACAGAAAAGACAGCTGACCTGAAATTCAGCAAAGATGAGAACAAACCAAGAGTTTGTTTTCTGTGTGTGTGTGGTGCAGGAATATGGTAGATAAGAAGGTGAAAAATAGAATTCTAGTGGTAGAGAAATTCTTTCTAGAAGGGATTCTCAATTTTGGATTTAAAACATGTGGTCTGTGCACACATAGGGGACAGACTTACGGACACAGGGGATGGGGGAAGGAGAGGGTGGGATGAACGGAGAGAGCAGCATGGAAACATACATGCTGCTGCTGCTGCTGCTGCTAAGTTGCTTCAGTTGTGTCCGACTCTGTGTGACCCCATAGACGGTAGCCAACCAGGCTCCCCGTCCCTGGGATTCTCCAGGCAAGAACACTGGAGTGGGTTGCCATTTCCTTCTCCAATGCATGAAAGTGAAAAGTGAAGTTGCTCAGTCATGTCCGACTCTTCACGACCCCATGGACTGCAGCCTACCAGGCTCCTCCATCCATGGGATTTTCCAGGCAAGAGTACTGGAGTGGGGTGCCATTGCCTAAAATAGACAGCCAGTGGGAATTTGCTGTATGACTCAGGGAACTCAAACTCGAGTTCTGTGACAAACTAGTGGGGTGGGATGGGGAGGGAGATGGGAGGAGAGTTCAGAAGGGAGGAGACATGTATACCTGTGGCTGATTCATGTTAATGTATGGCAGAAGCCAGCACAATATTGTAAAGCAAATATCCTTCAATTAAAAATAATAAATTTTTTTAAAAAAACATGTGATCTATGGACAATTGGGGATGTTTGAATATTGATTTATGTTAGATAATGACATCATATCAATGCTGAGTTTTTTGAGTGTCATAATTACACCGTAGTTATGTTGGAGATTATTCTTTTGCTTAGGAGACATGTTGAAGTATCTATAGGTAACAGTGTCTTGACAGCACAATAGTTTCAAATAATTCAACAGAAATAATGTTGAATAAAGATGATAGGTAAATAGATATAAAGTGGCAAATTTTTACAATTTGATGAATCAGAGTGAAGAGTATATGGCTGTTTATTGTACCATCTTCTCTCTCCTTCCATTTCCCATCTCTCTTCATTTATGCTATTGTCACATATTTTACTTTAAAATATGTCATAAACCTCTCAGTCCATTTCTATTGTTTTTCTTTAAATAATCAATTATCTTTAAAATTTTTCTATTCTAGGGTAAGATTTAGGAGTTTATCGCTGCCTTACATGTCAGACTCAGACAGTTCCTGTTCTTAGGTAGCTTACCATCAAATTTCACAGAAACAATTACCTGAATTATGGTTTTATTTGGTTAGTTTAAAACCACAATCACAGAAAACTAACCAAACTGATCACATGGACACAACCTTGTCTAATCCAGTGAAACTATGAGCCATGCCATGTAGGGCCACCTAAGATGAAGGGGTTGTGGTGGAGAGTTCTGACTAAACGTAGTCCACTGGAAAAGGCAATGGGAAACCACTTCAGCATTCTTGCCTTGACAATCTCATGAACAGTACGAAAAGGCAAAAAGATATGACATTGAAAGAAAGTCCCCAGGTTGGTAGGTGCCCAATATACAACTGGAGAAGAGTGGAGAAATAGCTCCAGAAAGAATGAAAAGGCTGAGCCAAAGCAGAAACAATGCCCAGTTGTGGATGTGTCTAGTAGTGAGAGTAAAGTCCGATGCTATAAAGAACAAAATTGCATAGGAACTTGGAATGTTAGGATCAAGAATCACGGTAAATTGGAAGTGGTCAAAGAGGAGATGGCAAGAGTGAACATCGACATTTGAGGAATCAGTGAACTAAAATGGACAGGAACGGGCAAATTTAATTCACATGACCATTATATCTAATACTGTGGACAAGAATCCCTTAAAATAAATGGAGTAGCCCTCATAGTCAACAAAAGAGTCCAAAATGCAGGACTTAGGTGCAATCTCAAAAATGGCAGAATGATCTCTGCTGGTTTCCAAAGCAAACAATTCAATATCACAGTAATCCAAGTCTATGACCTAAGCACTAATGCCGTAGAAGCCGAAGTTGAATGGTTCTATGAAGACCTTCAAGATCTTCTAAAACTAACCCAAAAAAAAAAAAAAAAAGATGTCCTTTTCATCACTGGGGACTGGAATGCAAAGTAGGAAGTCAAGAGATACCTAAAATAACAGGTAAGTTTGGCCTTGAAGTACAAAATGAAGCAGGTCAAAAGCCAACAGAGTTTTGCCAAGAGAATGCACTGGTCATATCAAACACCCTCTTCCAACAACACAAGAGACATTATCAGTGGGTCAATACTGAAATCAGATAGATTATATTCTTTTCAATCAAAGATGGAGACTCTATACAGTCAGCCAAAACAAGATCAGGAGCTGACTGTGGCTCAGATCATGAATTCCTTATTGCCAAATTCAGACTTAAATTGAAGAAAGTAGGGAAAACCATAGACCATTCAGATATGACCTAAATCAAATCCCTTATGATTATACAGTGGAAATGACAAATAGATTCAATGGATTAGATCTGATAGACAGAGTATCTGAAGGACTACGGACAGAGGTTCATAACATTGTACAGAAGGAGGTGATCAAAACCATCCCCAAGAAAAAGAAATGCAAAAGGCAAAATGGCTGTCTGAGGAGGCCTTACAAATAGCTGAGAAAAGAAGAGAAGCAAAAGGCAAAGGAGAAAAGAAAAAATATACCCATTGAATGCAGAGCTCCAAAGAATAGCAAGGAGAGATAACAAAGTCTTCCTAAATGAACAATATAAAGAAATAGAGGAAAACAATAGAATGGGAAAGACTAGAGATCTCTTCAAGAAAATTAGAGACACCAACAGAACATTTCAAGCAAAGATGGGCACAATAAAGGACAGAAACAGTATGGGCCTAACAGAAGCAGAAAATATTAAGAAGAGGTGGCAAGAATACACAGAAGAAGTATACAAAAAAGATCTTAATGACCCAGATAACCATGATGGTGTGATCACTGTCCTAGAGTCAGACATTTTAGAGCGCAAAGTCAAGTGGGCCTTAGGTAGCATCACTATGAACAAAGCTAGTGGAGGTGATGCAATTCCAGCTGAGCTATTTAAAATTTTAAAAGATGATGCTGTGAAGGTGCTGCACTCAATATGACAGCAAATTTGGAAAACCCAACAGTGGCCACAGGACTGGAAAAGGTCAGTTTTCATTCCAATCCCAAAGAAAGGCAATGCCAAAGAATGTTCAAACTACTGCACAATTGCACTCATTTCACATGCTAGCGAAGTAATGTTCAAAATTCTCCAAGCTAGGCTTCAACAGTACATGGACTGAGAACTTCCAGATGTTCAAGCTGGATTTAGAAAAGGCAAAGGAACCAGAGATCAAATTGCCAGCATCTGTTGGATCATAGAGAAAGCAAGAGAATTCCAGAAGAACATCTACTTCTGCTTCATTGACTATGCTAAAGCCTTCAAAGAGGTGGGAATACCAGACCACATTACCTGCCTCCTGAGAAATCTGTGTGCAGGTCAAGAAGCAACAGTTAGAACTGGACATGAAACAACAGACTGGTTCCAAATTGGGAAAGGAGTATAACAAGACTGAATACTGTCACCCCGCTTATTTAACTTATATGCAGAGTACATCATGCAAAACCTCAGACTGGTGGAAGCACAAGCTGGAATCAAGATTGCTGGAAGAAATATCAATAATTTCAGATATGCAGATGACACCACTATTATGGCAGAAAGTGAAGAGGAACTAAAGAGCCTCCTGATGAAAGTGAAAGAAAAGAGTGAAAAAGCTGGCTTAAAACTCAATATTTAAAAAACAAAGATCATGGCATCCAGTCCCATCACTTCATGGCAAATAGATGGGGAAAAAATGAAAACAGTGAAAGACTGTTTTCTTGGGCTCCAACCATTCAACCATCTCATCCTCTGTTGTGCAGATCACTGCAGATAGTGACTGCAGCCATGAAATTAAAAGATACCTGCTCTTTGGACAAAAAGCAATGACGAACCTAGACAGTGTATTAAAAAGCATTACTTTGCTAACAAAGGTCTGTATAGTCAAAGTTATGGTTTTTCCAGTAGTCACGTATGGATGTGAGAGTTGGACCATAAAGAAGGCTGAGTGTCAAAGAATTGATGCTTTTGAACTGTGGGACTGGAGAAGACTCTTAAGAGTGCCTTGGACTATAAGGAGATCAAAGCAGTAAATCCTAAAGGAAATCAATCCTGAATATTCTTGGAAGGACAGATGCTGAAGTTAAAGCTCCAATCCTTTGGCCACCTGATGCGAAGAACTGACTCATTGGCAAAGACCCTAATGCCGAGAAAGATTGAAGGCAGGAAGAGAAGAGGACAACAGAGGATGAGATGGTTGGATGGCATCACCGAATGAATGGATGTGAGTTTGAGCAAGCTCTGGGAGATGGTGATGGACAGGGAAGCCTGGCGTTCTGCAATCCATGAGGTCGCAAAGAGTCAGACATGACTGAGCGATGAAAAGAACAATGGTTTTATTTAGAATTCTGACATAATGTAGCTGTAGCTAGACCTTGGCTCTGCTCTGGTCTCCCTGATTTCCAAAAACTTCTCTACCAATTGTTGTAGAACTGAAGAAGCAACGGAAGCCAGAGAGTCAGCCTTACAGAGATACCACTGCATAAAGTCAGCCTCAATCTGTGGGAAGTAAATAATTAGTTATCAAAGAAAATCTAGCTAGTTTTTGAAATATATAAGCTAACAACCCTTACTTAAAACACGTATTTTATCAAGAAAATTTTTAACACTAAGAGTGAACTGATATTTCCATTGCACAATCTGAAACCAATGTGCTTTGAGTTAAATATATATCCATATTAACAGATATCTTTGTATCTAGATGTTTTCTTATAGTCACAAAATTTAGTTGTTCTCTTGTCCACAACCTCTGTGGTGGCTGGTGATGCTGGTATTACAAACATGATTGTCATTAACCAATTTTGAGTCCTAGGAGATATATAGTAAAAATTTTCCCCTTTATTGGTATATTATTAGCAGTAATGATGGAGCAAAGTTAAGAATGCCTCAAGAGAGTGGTTCATAGGTTAATTATAGACAATCCTCACTACATAGTTTAAGCCTGTGTATACAGTGTTAAGATTTCTCGATATGTGGCACAAAAATAGACATACAGATCAATGGAACAGAACAGAGTCCAGAGATAAACCCGCACACCTATGGACAATTAATCAATTCAAGAATCAATTGATTCTTGCCTCAAGAAAGGAGGCAAGAATATACAATGGAGAAAAAACAATCTCTTCAGCAAGTAGTGATGGGAAAGTTGAACAGCCACATGTAAATCAATAAAGTTAGAACACACCCTCCCATCATACACAAAAATAAACTCAAAATGACTCAAACACTTAAATATAAGACAAGACAGAATAAAACTTCTAAAACAGAACTTAAGAAAACATTCTCTGACATAAATCATTCAAATGCTTTCTTAGGTCAGAAAATATACATGCATGCCTATGTTCACAGCAGCACTGTTTACAATGGCCAAGACATGGAAATAACCTGAATGCCCATTAACAGATGAATGGATAAAGAAGATATGATATACATATACAATAGACTATTACTCAGCCATTTAAAAGAATGAAATCCAGCATCATGGATGGACCTAGGGATTATGATACTAAGAAAAGTAAGTCAGAAAGACAAATACCCTATGACATCACTTATAAGTGAAATCTAAAATATAATACAAATGAACCTATCTGTGAAGGAAAAACAGACTCAAAGACATAGAGAACAGACGTGTTTGTCAAGAGGAAAGTAGGGTAAGGGAAGGATAGATTAGGAATTTGGGATTAGCAGATGCAAGCTATTACATATATGATGGATAAACAAGAAAGTCCTACTATATAGCACAGATAACTATATTAAGTTCTGTGATAAATAACAATTGAAAAGAATATATATATATATGTATAACTGAGTCACTTTGCTGCACATCAGAAATTAACACAACATTGTAAATCAACTATACTTCAATAAGATTTTTTGAAAAGATTTCTCAATATGGAGATTTAGTTTATTACAATAATCCTATGTCATGTTTATTTCAGTACCTTTAATGGCTACAAATTTATTCTTCAAGGACTTTAAGATTTTTAAAAAAAAATACAACCACAAGTTATCCAAAGGCAAATAACAGTAAATAAAGTAAATGATCCAAATACGTATTTTTTCCAGTAGAAAGGGTGATAGAAATTAGCTATAATTATAAAGTAATATGAATTGTTTTTCTTCTGTTTCTTTAACTGGTTTTAAAGACAAATGTCAAAGAGTTTTATTGATGCTTCTAGTAATTACATTATTGTTCAACAAATACGTAGCCTTCTAGAGTTTCAGCTTTGAGGAACGACATAATTTACATTTCATTATGTTTTTTTAGAACTCATCGAACTTTACAATTGTACCTTTTAGCTAATGGCCTTAATTCAAGTAATTCATTTTAGCTATAAAAAACAGTGGTATCTGGAAGTTAACAATGGAATTTTTTTTAACAGCTCGGAAATATATTTTATTTATCTTTATTGAAGTATAGTTGATTTACAATATCATGTAAGTTTCAGGTGTACAGTACAGTGATTCATATTTTTTTGCAGATTATATTCCATTATAGATTATTATAAGATACTGAGTATAATTCCCTGTGCTATATGTTTAGTAGATCTTATATGTTAATCCCATGCTCCTAATTTGTCCCTCCTCCCCACCTTTGATACTATAAATTTGTTTCCTATGTCTGTGAATCTGTTTGTTTTGTTTACAGATTCTTTATTATTATTATTTTTTAGATTCCACATATAAGTGATATCACAGAGTATCTTTCTCTGTCTGACATTTCACTAACCATAATGTTCTCTAAGTCTATCCATGTTGTTCCAAATGGCAATATTTAATTCTTCTTATGGCTGAGTAATATTCCATTACACACACACACATGTCTATCACATTTTCTTAAGCCAATTATCTATTGATGGGCAACACTGTTATTATTAATAAATACATCTTTCATTCAGTTAATAAGCAGGTCTCAGGACTACATGGGCCCTGAAACATGCAACACATAAAACTAATAAATATTAAATGATTAGGGTCAAAATTTTAAAGTTGCTGCTTTAATGTGAGCATTTAATAATTATTTCATTAGCTTACTAATCTAACACATAAAAATGAATACACTGTATTTTTGTCTCCTCTCTTGGCTGTGCCTTAGTCCAGCATTATTCCTCTGTTCCTTAATCCTGAATCGTGGCCTAAATAACTAATCAGGACAACACGAATATCTGATTTACATTCAAACTGCTTGGAGACAGTCCTGTCCCGCAACTAAAATATGGTGATCCACATACCACCCAAGTTAAGCACTCCCCATTGTAATAAATTGAGAATATTATATAATTTATCCAGCTGAATAAAGACTTTACAAGAGAAGACATAATTATTATATGAAGAAACAGAAAAAATATTTCTTCTCATATGCAATGCTTATTAAATTTTATTCATTATATAGTACTGAATTTTTTCTTCATATTTATATTATTCCAGAAAAGGATTTAAGGTAGGTGAGTAAACTATATTTCTCATAAGCAATAGGCTGTGTAGGTTGATTTTCCCACTCAAATATATAATTTCATACACTGTGAAAGCATAATAAAAGTAGCTTAGATATTTAAGCAACCAGATTCAAACACTACTGACCTGGCTTGCTGTTGTTGAGTTGCTAAGTTGTGTCTGACCCTTTTGTGATCCCATGAACTGTAGTTTGCCAGGCTCCTCTGTCCATGGACTTTCCCAGGCAAGAATATTGGAGTGGGTTGCCATTTACTTCTCCAGGGGATCCTCCTGACCCAGGGACTAAACCCATGTCTCCAGCATTGCCGGCAGATTCTTTCCTCTGAGCCACCAGGGAAGCCCCACTGAGCTTGCTAGTTTATACAGTAATGTATACATTGGACAATCTAGCCCATCAGTTACTATATTTAGCATCCACAGCAATTCATATCAATGTGGGCTAATTATTCTGACTAAATGGATCCATCAGTTCAACTCAAAAGTTAGTATTTTGATTTCCCTCCTACTGAATTGACATTGTCTCTGTGATGTACCCATTGTCTAAATCATGGCATTCCAGATCAAGCCCGTAGTAACAGATCTTAAACCTCAACCCCCACTAACCAACGCCTTCCCTCCAATCAGTCACTATTTCTCCTTCTCACCCACTCCTTTCCATCCCATACCATTATCTTTCTTGTCATTTCTCAGTTGCTGCAGTAGCTTTTCAGGTGCTCCCGTCATCACCAATACTGGTCAAAACCCCCTTCATGCCAAGGTCTAAGGAAGCTTCCCAAACCACAAATCTGATCATATCACATCCTTAATTGAAACCCTTCAAAATGCCTCCCCTGTTGTTACAGCGGGAGCTTTAGAACCTTCTTTACATAACCAATTGGAAGCAATACTCACAGCACAAGGCACACATACTAATTCACGATGTGCATATATATGCATGACTGAAGTAAAAGTTTTATGGAGCAAACTTACCCTTAATTCTTCTGATATTTCCTATTCTATTCAGTTCTTCTGTTCTATAAAATTCAATTTCACACACACAAAAATTATTGACTCCAAACTGTAGTGCTGAAAAAGACTCTTGATAGTCCCCTGAACAGCAAGGAGATCAAACCAGTCAATCCTAAAGGAAATCAACCCTGAATATTCATTGGAAGGACTGATGCTGAAGCTCCAATCCTTTGGCTACTTGATGTGAAGAGCTGACTCACTGGAAAAGCCCCTGATGCTGGGAAAGATTGAAGGCAGGAGAAGGGGACAACAGAGGATGAGATGGTTGGATGGTATCACCAACTCAATGGACATGAGTTTAAGCAAACTCAGGGAGATAGTGAAGGACAGGAAAGCCTGGTGTGTTGCAGTTCCTGGGGTCACAGAGAGTTGGACATGACTTAGTGATTGAACAACAACAAATTGATCTTGCAAACCACTAATAGATCATAAGGTACAGTTTGAAAAATGCTGGTGTAGAGGATGAAGTTTAAACTATTTACCTCTCTTTCCAAGCTTTCTTCTGATATAGATCTGGATGACAATTTTGGGTTCTTTCATTCATTATCTCACCAATAAATAGCTGACCAAAGCTTACTCACTCACTACCTATCCGGCCCTAGGCCCCAGTGAGTAAAGGCTCAGGGCTGACCAGAGGACTCAGTATTTTGTGGAACACAGACCAGCGCAAAGGCTATTACCATTCAGTGATGAAATAAAGGTAAGACTCAGCCGAAGCAATTAATTCCTATCCCAAAAGGATCATCAGCACAACAGGCTAGCGACTCAGCTTCAAGCACCCGGCTGTCTATAAACACATTTCAGAGATCTTTAAGTGATTTTTAAAAG
>SJYT01044573.1:0-57206 GCA_006410635.1 Cephalophus harveyi | reverse complement strand
CTGAAGCCCCGCACCCTGGAAGAGGAGGTCCGGACGCAGCTTGCCAGGGGCCTCCCTGTGGACTTTAAACCCAGAGAACTCTACCCGCCCTTCAGGGCGTTCAAGGGGTATGAAGGGTCCCTGACCAAGCTTTCATAGAGCAGCCTGCGGGTGTTGTGATCCGTGACAGCCCGGTCGGAGCAGAAACCGTCAGAACGCCTTGAACGGTATTCGCTTTGATCCTGAGAACCCGCAGACCCTGAGGCTAAAGTTTGCCAAAGCCAACACCAAGACGGCCAAGAACAAGCTGACGGCCACACCAATCCCACCAACGCCCAGCCCGCCCTAGAGCGCCCTTCAGCGTATGGGACCCCTGAGACCTGATCCCCCAGTGCCCGCATCCTTGGACAGGTAGGGCCCCCTACCTTCTGCCCACCACGGAGTTGACCCCCACCATCTCACCTGCTGCGCTCACCTGCCCAGCTGTCACTGCTCAGAGAAGGCAGGCCAGGTGGCACTCTCCCGTTTTCAGGATGAAGAAACTGATGCCCAGGGTGGTGCTGCTACACTTCCTTTGACATCACCTGCGAAGACGGAAATCTGGTCAGTTCTGTTCTTCAATCTTGTCACCGCAGCAGAAACCCGGGCCCCACTGGCCCCACCCGGAGGAAGCTGCCCTGAGCGTCCACTGCCCCCAGGTGCCGGCCCTGGCAGAGCTGCAGCTTTTTTCCAAAGACTAAAGTTTAAGCCTGATTCAGTGGACTGTTGCCGTCTTCCTTTTTCTCCTCTTCCTCAGCCCTGCCCTGCCCCCCAAGTCCCTCTCCAAGGCCTCATGGTAGGATTCATGGTCTTCTCACCAGGATCGTGCAGCACCTGCCGTGCCAAGTCGCTTCTCTCTTCAATCGTGTCTGACTCTTTCCAGTCCTATGGACCATAACCTACCAGGCTCCTCTGTCCATGGGATTTTCCAGGCAAGAATACTGGAGTGGGTTGCCATGCCCTCCTCCAGAGGATCTTCCCAACCCAGGGATCAAACCTGTGCTCTTAAGTCTCCTGCACTGGCAGGCATATTCTTTAGGGCTACTTGGAAAGACACCCAGACCCAACTCAGAGACTTGACCCCTAGTCCAAAGTTGCTTCCACAGCCCCACCTCGAAGACACCAAGCGTTTAATCCTGCATGTTTTCCAGCATGAATTAAAGACACTTAAACTTGTGGATGTGAGTGCACCGTTTGTTCTCACATTGTGTCACCATAGCAATAAGTCCTGACCACTAAGGGTTCATCATTCCCTGCCCTTCTCCCCACATCCTTCCCCTGCACCCAGCCCACCTCAGTGAGGACCAAGTCCTGCAGCTAGTTCCATCCAGCGCCCTTCAGCCAGTGCCCCTCACCACCCCACTCATTCACTTCCTGGCTGAGCAGAAAGGACCACCCAGCCAACGGAGAACGTTTTCTTGGTCATTTCAATAATCGAGGTCCTCTGCTTCCTCCTCCTCAGAGGGGCCAACAGCCAGTTAAGAAAATCCTTTCTCTGCCCTGTTTGCTTACCTCTGTCTCCACCCACACACCCCACCCCTGCCATGGCTCATCCATCTTTTCAAATTTCAAAACCAACCAAGAGTGAACTAATTTTTGTAGCCCATGTAACATACATCATGAGAAACGCTGGACTGGAAGAAACACAAGCTGGAATCAAGATTGCTGGGAGAAATATCAATAACCTCAGATACGCAGATGACACCACTAGCCTGGTGGGCTACCGTCTATGGGGTCACACAGAGTCGGACACGACTGAAGTGACTTAGCAGCAGCAGCAGCCTTCTTTATGGTTCAACTCTCACTGACTACTGGAAAAACGATAGCTTTCACTATACAGACCTTTGTTGGCAAAATATTACTTATATGTTTGTTAAATATTACCTTTACCCCTACCTGAACATAAGCCACGAGGACAGTTTCTATACCTGCTTTCCCCTCACCACTGCCTGGCTAATAATAGATATTCGATAAAATTTCTTGAATAAATAAATGCCCTCTCAAAAGCTGTTTTTGTAGCTTAGAATAAAACAAAAATAGCTACATCTAATTTGCACTAAAACTCTAAGCACTGTGATAATGTTACAGATGACTAGATTCCAGGTCTGGAACAAAGACAAGATGTGCATCTAGGTAATGTGTGATGATGAAGAGATTTTATGGATATGATGCTAACTCTTTGTTTTTCTGTTGGATTTCATTGACTGCCTCGAAAGCAAATCACAGGGAAAGAAAACAGATGTATTGGATCAAACATCACAATTTCTCCTATTATAATCTAGATATTCTTGTGTTATGAAGAAAACTATGTAATTGAAAAGCTGAGATGTGTAAAAGGATCAACGTGGGACTGTTTTAAACAGGTGGATGTTCAACTTTTCACTCCTTTTGGTGGGGATAAATAGGGATCAAACTCAACTATCTTTTATTTTCTCTAAATTTGAAAATCTGTTCTCACAGTGATTTGTGAGTGAGAGCAGACTGGGTAAATCTATCGTTTGAGCTCCCCCTGCTGGTGGTGAGTGATGTTTTTAGCAGAAGACAGAGAGAGGAGTCCCTAGAAGCTCAGACGCTAAAGCGTCTGCCTGCAGTGCAGGAGACCCCGGTTCAGTCCCTGGGTCGAGAAGATCCCCTGGAGAAGGGATAGGCTACCCACTCCAGTATTCTTGCATGGAAAATCCCATGGACAGAGGAGCCTGGCGGGCTACAGTCCACGGTCTACAAAGAGTCGGACACGACTGAGCGACTAACACACAAGAGGAAGAGCGTGCAAGCAGTATTGCTGAAAGCTGGGGATGGAATACATTTATCAGAGCTGCTCCCCTCCCCGTGGTACATGTAGGAAGCACAAATGTTGAGATTTATATGTCATAAAGCTCACCTGCTTAAAATGTACAGTTCAATAGTTTTTAGTATATGTACAGAGCTACACACTCATCACCATAGTCTAATTATAGAATATTTTCATCACCCTCCAAATAAAACTTCTGCCCATTAGCTATTATTCCTTATTCCTTACTCAACTCTCCCTTGCCTTTAGCACCTGGCAATCACTAACTAATCTTTTTGTCTCTGTCAACAATTTTGGGCATTTTTATTATGGATGGGATCATACAGTAGATAGTCTTTGGTGACTACCTTATTTCACTTAGCATAGTGTTTTTGAGGTTCACCCACATTGTGGCACATACCAATATTTCATTGCTTTTTATTGGAAAATAGTATTCCACTGTATACACATACCACACTTCATTTACCTATTCGTTAATTGATGGACATTTGGATTGTTATTTCTACTTTTGGACATATGAACAGTGCTGCTAGGAACATTAAATATTAGTGTACATGTCTTTATGTGGAAATGTATTTTCAATTCTCTTGGCTATATATCTAAGAGTAGAATCCTGGGTCATATCTGTTTAACATTTTGAGGAATTGTCAAATTGTTTTCCAAAACGGGTGTACCATTTTGGATAGATTTGAAAAGTTTAATAAATGCCCTTTATCAATTACACACTCTTCTATTGTACTTATGTACTTACATGTGCTTTTGGATAGATTTGAAAAGTTTAAGAAATGCCCTTTATCAATTACACACTCTGCTATTGTACTTATGTAACTTTTACATTGTACCCATTTCCTTTTTATTGTTGCTCCATCTATTTCTTTTTCTCCATTAGTGCTGTGAAGGGTCTCTAGATTTTTCCCCCTGTAAAGATGAGTGAGATAATGTCGAAGTTCTTGCTCAGTTCAGAAACATTAGGCCAAGATGAAAAACCCAAGTACCATCTTGACAGCTAGGTTCCTCAATGAAATTACTGTAAAACTTCCGGAGAAGCATATCACCGTGGCTTAGAGTGTTGACTCTGGATTCAGATCATCTGGGTTTAGATTTCTTTTGAAATTAACTTTGCTTATTTATGGTTGTGCTGGTGCACGGCATTTCTCCAGTTTCAGTGAGTGAGGGCTCCTCTCGGCTTGCGGGGCATGGGCTTCTCATTGCGGTGGCTCCTTTCTCAGCAGAGCACAGGTCACGGGCCACGCAGACTTCCGCAGTTGTGGCACGTGGGCTTGCTCTCCCTGCTGTGTGTGGTGTCCTCTCAGATCAGGGATTGAATTCGTGCCCCCTGCATTGGTGGGCAGGTTCTTTACCACTGAGTCACCAGGGACATCTCAAGGGTTTAGATTTTGGTCTTACCACGTTCTCATTGCATAACCTTGGGCAAAGATTTACTAATACTTTTCTAATTGTCACATATGAAATAGGGATACTAACAATAGAAATCTAATGGGATTATTATGGAGACGAAGTGAGAAGAAAATCCTTCGTAGGGTGCCCAGTACATACATCAGGATCTCTCAGTAAATACTGGCTATCGTTGAGTCTACATTATTCCTTGTACCTGGCACTGGAACTACAAGTAGGTCTGTAGGTGTAGAGATTGCTCCTGGAATGGGCACTTCATTAAACAGGGGCTCCTTTAGAAAGCAGGAAGAGAATAGGATAAACAATCAAGGTGGCTGTTATTGTATCAATATCTCCATCAGCAGAATCTTCAATCTGTGTCTTTATCTTCAGAGGCAAAGTGCTCAACCATGGCAAATATTTTGTGTCATTGAAGGGCTGAAATATAGTATGAAATAAAAATTTGCACTTCTTATTAATATAACTCCTCTAAAACTTGTTTTGGGGGGCCATCTACCATATTTAAAATTTTATAAAAGCAATGAGTCCTGTCTACATAAAATACTAAAATGTGTATATACCCCAAATTTGCATAAATTTTCAAGGTAGTTGTGTCCTGAGGCACTGAAAGCCATAGCAGTCTATGTTAACTGTCAATACATTAGATATTAAAGATTATTTATTTAGCTTCTTTTAGGCATTTTGAGATTCTTTTTTACTTTAAAATGTTTTATTCCTATTCTTCTCAGAAAACTTGGAAAAATGCATGCAAATCACCATGCTTGCGCCATTAAAATGGTCAATCGATTGTTTTCCTCTGTACTTTAAAAGAATTACATTCATGAAATTTAGAGAAAGATAGTATCAATCTCAAGTTCTCGGCACAATGGAGACGAAAATGATAGAGAAAAATGCATGGTTTCCATGTATGTAAAGGTTTTTGAGCTTAACTGTGAGGATACCAGGCCTACGTTATGAGAGCCTTGAGCATTTTGTACATGAAAGTAAGAGAGCAGGATGAAGAAGATGATGCATTTTCTCTATGCTGGGAGGGACAGGGAGGCAGCACTGAATGGAACCCTGTGGTCTCTTCTGAGGTTTCCAGGGGCCTGCTGCTGCTGCCGCCAAGTCGCTTCAGTTGTGTCCAACTCTGTGCGACCCCATAGATGGCAGCCCACCAGGCTCCCCCGTCCAGCAGCCTAGAGAGCCGTGAATAGCCCAAGATCATCTCCCAGATCTTTTTGCTCTATCAGATTCTCAGAAACTGTGAAGACAGAGGCGATGAAGAATGCCTAGTGCTTTGGGGTTCATTCCTTGATGGCTGAGGAGTTCCCATTTCATTTCTAACTTGCAGTATAGGGTTGAGATTAGACCCGGAATGAGGTACTTTTTCATCTTTACATAGATACTAATAGAGGAAGATGGTACCTCAATATTTTCCCTATGTTCCACCCTCTTCTTAAACTACCATTCTATTACTTCCTCAGTTCTTTGCTGGCTTTCCTCCTGTCCAGTTCCCCTGCTTGCACCATGTAAGACTTACCCTTGCTACACCCAGGAGCTCTCACTGGAGCCGATGTCTAATGTCTAGTCTTCAGCGATGTGGCCAAGGTTTTGCTCTTCACTCTTTTACCCATAAATCTAAGATAAAACTCTGAATTCTAAATCAAGAAGCTAAATCTTGAATATATGGGAGCTCATAGAAAAAGTTGTATGATCATTTATTAACTGGAATTTGTTATGGCTAAATATGTTACATTTACTCTCAGGAAATTGAAAGTTATAAACTGCAACTCCAATCTACTGTGAATAAGATGATGACCAAAGGTTTTATTTTATTTTTCATGAGGGCTCTTTGGACCTGTAATGCAAGAGACATTTCAAAGTTTGGATCACCCTCAAAAAGAAAATGCCAAGTATGTTAAACTCTGCACTTAGTTCTCAATGCAGAGGAATGAACCCGAGAGTCAATGAACTAATGCAATTTCTCAGAGCTCTAAAGAGCATTTGCAATTAAGACACTGTGCTTGCTGTGTATTGGCCGATTCTTTCTCCAGGAAAGCTTTGTTTTTCTGTGAAACTGAAAATCCTGCCATTGATCTGTACTCACAAAACCCTCTTGATTTAAACAGGACTCCCAGAGGTGGTGCAACAGCAAAATGAAGAGACTCAATTTACCAAGCTTGGGTTACAGGAAACATATTTGATAGCAGACAGTTCCTGTTTTCATTGTTTTCCATCTAAGTTCCTACAAAATCAGATTGTCTTTAAATAGATGCTGCTGCCACTGAGACAAGGTTCAGTTTCACATCCCTAAAGAAATAAAGAGTTTTGTAAAAATTCACTCTACCTTGGCCTCACATATAATGGGCTTAGGTCAAGCCAAAAGGATCAAGATGGACATCACACTAAAACAGCAATAGAATAATGACACCAAAGATGTGAAACACATACTTTTAAAGACTTTTTAATGTAGCCCTCAATAACCAAGGAATGATTGCTGGTGGAAGGAAGTGAAAAGAGATTTCATTGAGAGCAACCTCATTTTGTGTTTTTTACAGGTTGGTTTTGAAGATTTCTAAGGAAAGAATGGAGGGGAAGTAGTTTGAGAAAACTGTCACTTACTGACTGATTCCATTGTTCAGAAAGATTCTGAGTTTGGCAGGATTTCTGGAGTTTTGCCTTGAAAGAGATGAACTTTGACCAAGCAGTAATAATGGTAATACTGAAGCTGAAACTCCAGTACTTTGGCCACCTCATGCGAAGAGTTGACTCACTGGAAAAGACTGATGCTGGGAGGGATTTGAAGAACTGATGCTTTTGAACTGTGGGGTTGGAGAAGACTCTTGAGAGTGCCTTGGACTGCATGGAGATCCAGCCAGTCCATTCTGAAGGAGATCAGCCCTGGGATTTCTTTGGAAGGAATGATGCTAAAGCTGAAACTCCAATACTTTGGCCACCTCATGCGAAGAGTTGACTCATTGGAAAAGACTGATGCTGGGAGGGATTGGGGGCAGGAGGAGAAGGGGACGACAGAGGATGAGATGGCTGGATGGCATCACGGACTCGATGGACGTGAGTCTGAGTGAACTCCGGGAGTTGGTGATGGACAAGGAGGCCTGGCATGCTGTGATTCATGGGGTCGCAAAGAGTCGGACACGACTGAGCGACTGAACTGAACTGATGTAACAAAATATTTGTGCCACATAAAGAAGAAAAAGCTGCAAACACAGACTGTTAAGGCAGCACATAGTGGAGACATTTAGGGCATTGCTGGGGGGTGGGGAGTAGAAAGACTTCCCAGAGGAACACACCTCTAAACTGACACCTAACAGAAAAATAGACATTAACCAGGAAAAAGAAGTGGTGAGAGGTACAGTCCCAAGCAGAAGAACAGTTTGTATACCACTGAGGGGATAGTGGCAGGATTTTTGAAGAGTAAAGCGTTTCTGTGGGGCTGGACAGAGCTCAGGGACACATGAAAGAAGATAAGAATGGAGGAGCGTGGAATGCCCCATGGAGTATGTTGAAAGCCACGCCTGCTCTTTTAGGCCAGGGTTTCCAGATCTAGCCTGGGTATGCTAAGGACTCCACAGAGGTCCTTGGCACTGCAGGGAGAGGCAAGGTCAAGGCCAAGCAGGCTGGGCTCTCCTGATTCCTTCCAACTAGCATAGCAGTGACACAATATCGGCACTGGGAATACAAATTCCCAATACTGGATAGTGTGGAAAATGGATCTGAGAAGGGCCAAATGGACAGGTGTTCCAAACTAGGGGTGAGGCAGAAAGGAGAGTGGGAGCAATGCAGAGTCAAGAGAAGGAAGAGACAGCACGGGGGATTGAATTCTTGAACAAGTCCTCATCTTTAAACTCACTGTGTCTTCTGTTCCTTTTGCTTGGAACAGGAGTTCTTAAGCTTACCTATTTATTCTTTCACAGTGAATCCCTTGGACAATCTGGTGAAGCCTATAAACTTTTCTCAGAATAATATATTTAAATGCATAAATGTACATATTATTACATAAACATACATGTTACTATGAAGAGATAATTGTGTAAAGAAAGAAAAGAAAGTGAAGTAGCTCAGTCGTGTCCGACTCTTTGCAACCCCATGGACTGTAGCCCACCAGGCTCCCCTGTCCATGGGGTTCTCCAAGCAAGAATACTGGAGTGGGTTGCCATTTCCTTCTCCAGGGAATTTCCTGACCCAGGGATCGAACCCGGGTCTCCCACATTGCAGGCAGACGCCTATGCAATTATCAGAACATTTAGGAAAACAAATTTGTGTTATATAGTATGCCATAAATCACAAATTCTTACAGTGAGTCTAATTCCTATAGTAATTTCAAAGTAGCAATGTGTGCAAATTAATATTTGAAGAATCTGAGTCAACCACAATATGAATATATCTATGTTTCTATTGGTAACAAGTTACAAGTATTGCTAACACTACCGGTTTGTGACCTATATTTATAATGGAAAAAAAAATGTTAAATTTCAAACTGGAGGTTAGTGAAAATAAAAACATACTCATTTTCGTTTCCCAATTCTTCAAGGCCCTTAATTTGAACCATGGGCCCCTTGGTAGAGCCCCTTGCTTAAAGCCCTTTCTTACCTTGTCCATGAGTTGTATCTATCCTCTAAGATTTATTTTATACGTTACTACATGTTCACAAATCTGGGTTCTCATAACAGTTGTACATAGTTCTATTACAGCCTGTGAGGAACTGTTGTTATCATGTGGTTACTTATGAGTTCTCTACCAAATTGGAATGTGAGTCCCTTGAGGGAAGAAATTACTTCTGATACATCTTAGCATCAAGAGTACCTGGTACCGCCATGCACATAAAAGCCTATTAAGTGAATGAGCACACTGTTCTGTGAGAACACTAATCACTTTATAGACTGCTGGGAAAGTATGGAGGTGGGGGAGAAGATGATGCTTTATTTGTATGTGTCTTTCAGGGATACGGAAATTTCATATTATGGTCGTTATGGTTCAATGAAAAGAATATTAGAAAACATGCCTAGAACAAGGCAGTGAATAAAATCAACGTGCATAAAGGAAATGTGTGGCAATCAGAACATGAAAGCTTCTTGTTTAATTTTGCCCTTGCCATTTCCTTCTCCAATGCATGAAAGTGAAAAGTGAAAGTGAAGTCGCTCAGTCGTGTTCGACTGTTAGAGACCCCATGGACTGTGGCCCACCAGGCTCCTCCATCCATGGGATTTTCCAGGCAAGAGCGCTGGAGTGGGGTGCCATTGCCTTCTCCGAATGGCAACATAGCTGAGATGAACTGTTTTTCTAGGGAGAAACTGGAATCATGGAACAAGAAACAGTCCTGGAGACCTGTGAGAGGTGAAGAACTGGGCTGCCTGGAGCTTGCTTCTTCACTTTGGTTTCTCAGTCATTAGAAACGAAGGTGAGTTTACTGTGAGGCTAAATTTTCAGGTCTCTTTCATTTACATGGGCCCTTTCTAGGGTCACTTAATTCTGTTATTTGTAACTTCTTTGTGAATATGTGTATTTTCCAAAGAGGACTTCCCAAATTGTATAAGCACTAAGATTCTAGTTACGGGATTAGAAAAATGTTACAGAATTGTGCCCAGCACATAGTATGCTCTGTAAACATTAACCAGCTAACTAACCAATGTATATGATGAATTGTCTAACCTCCTGTCATAGAGTCTCTTACATTTGCAGAATAAAATACACTCACAGCACTCAGGCATGAACATGTTTCATCCCTGCTTTCGATCATTCTTTATTCCTTTCCTGAAATATCTGTACCTTCTCCTTCTCTCTCATTCCCCTAAATCATGACAATCCTGTAAAGCCCAAGGTAATAAGTGGATCATAGAACACAGTGATGGCTATAGAGCATTTCAGTGGTAGTGTTTAGAAAAACATGAAAAATAAACCACGGCATGTGTGGTACTGATACTACTTAAGAAGAAAGATAAAGGAGAAAGGCATGGGCTGACTGTGCCATCAGATCTGGGAGGTGAATGTGAAAGGGTAATGGTTATAAAATGGGCTTTAAAAAAATTCAGCAGTTATCCCACAACTTTATTTCTAGGCAAACTGAACACTTAAAGTGAAAAAAAAAAAAAATCAGCATTTTAAACTATCCCACTTGTCCCTAAAATTGAGAGAGCCTTTAGGAATACAGCATCTCTGGGATGACAATTCCAATATTTAATGTATGTGGACAAATTATCCTACAGAAAGGCCCCAACACAAGAGTTGTTGATGTGGACCATCAACAATTTTTTTAAAAGTCTTTACTGAATTTGTTACAGTATTGCTTGTTTTATGTTTTGGTTTTTTGGCTGAGAGGCATATGAGATCTCAGCTCTCTGACCAGGGAACCTGCACACTCTGCACTGGAAGGTGGAGTCTTAACCACTGAACTATTCGGGAAGTCCCAAGAGTTGTCGATAAATGTACATCTTAAAAAAACACAACAGTACCTTTTAAAGTAAAAAAGAGAACTCCTCTAAACATTTAACTCAGTGTAATTAAATGTGACTTTCATTTGAAATTTTATTTAAAAACCACTGCAACCTGCAAAGACATGAAGAAAATTTAAATAGATATTACTAACTGAAAGAAGCCAATCTAAAAGGTCTCTTACTTTATTATGTCAACCATACAACATTTTCAAAAACTTAAAACTATGGAGACATAAAGTGATCGGTGGCTCCAGGGGTTTGGAGGAGGGAGGGATGAATAGACAGAGTGAAGAGGATTTTCATGACAGTGAAACAACTCTGTATGAAAATATAATGGCAAATACCTGTCATCATACATTTGAATAAACTCATGTTTAGCCCCTCTGACTATATCAAGAGTGAGCCGCAATGTAAACCTGGACTTTGGGTGAAAAAGATGTGCAAAGGTAGGTTCATCAATGGTAACAAATGCCCTGTTGCAGGGTATCATAGTGGAAGAAGTTGTGTATGTGTGGAGACAGGGTATATGGGAACTTCTCGGACTTTCTGTTCAATTTGGGGTAAACCTAAAACTGTTCTAAAACATATGAATTAAAAGTATATGTTTTCCCTGATTTTAAGTTTAGCATTTAATAACCTAAGGATATGAATTAAATTTTTGAAAAAGAATCCATCGTTTCGATACTCATAACATAGAGTCTATGCATAATATAGTAATCATTAATAAACTATGAAACAAAATGCTTTAAAAAGTGCCACTGTAGTTATGACTTCTAATTCTAAACTTTTAAGACATTTTTTCCCCCCCTTAACTATTCTTTTCACCTTGTCTTGCATTCTTGCTGAATCTCGGTGTAATATTCTGTTTCCCAGACTACACAGTAAGCAGTTCTAAGACAGAAGAATTGTGACTGCAATTCCTGTGTTTTCCTTATAGGCGGGGGGAGAGGGCATTTCCAGCAGAAGGAACAGGGTCAGGAAAGGCACAGAATGTGAGGCAGAGGTCAGAGAGAGACCAGGGAGCCAGACAAGTGATGGGTGATGAAGCTGAAAACTGGATAAGGTTAGTCCCAGAGATTTAGATTTTATTCTGTAGGCAGTGAGGACTTGGTTTTCATAAAAAACAGGGCAGTGACATATTAGAACTGTGCTAAAGAAGATTATTCTGGCTGCAGATTGTAAAAAGGGTTGGTGCAGAGGAGGGGAGGCACAGTGTCTGACGGACATAAAGACACCGGCTCCTGTTTATTGCGAGCTCACTATGTACTAAGCACTGTGATGAATGTTTTATGTGCATTATCCAACCTAATCTTCATAACAAGTCTATGAAGCAGGTGCTACCATTATTCTCATTCAACCATGAGGAAAATGGAGAAGTGGAGGCTTGGAGAAGTTACATAAGAGTCACATTCTTGGGCGTGTGACCTGTTGTACCACACAGGACCTGCTGTCACTATATTGAAATTCCTTTTCTTAACGAAGGGCCCTCGTTTTCATTTTGCACTAGCTCTGTGGAATTTTGTAGCCATTATTAAATAATTTTGTCTAGGGCTGTGGGGTCGCACAGAGTCAGACACGACTGAAGCGACTTAGCAGCAGCAGCAGCATACAGGTAATAGATGTCAGACATGGGATTTAAGAGTGCAAATCCTCAGCTATAGAGGTTCCCAGGTGGCACAGTGGTAAAGAACCCATCTGCCAATGCAGGAGATGCAAGAGATGCGGTTTTGATCCCTTGGAGTAGGAAATGACAACCCACTCCAGTATTCTTGCCTGGAAAATTCCATGAACAGAGGAGCCTAGAGGGCTACAGTTCTGTGGGGTCAAAAAGAATCGGACACGACTGGGCATGCAGGCACGTCCTCAGCTGTGCTATACTGCACTAGCTTATGATCCAAGAACAAAGGGAATGGATTTGAAGGAATTTTGTCAATACTGACCAAGTTTAGAAAGTGTTTTTTTTTTTTAATTAAAATAATTTTGTTGTGACAACTTTTTAAGGATTTCACAAAACCTCTTCAGATAACAAGAAGTTCCCTATTGGGAAACAGGCTATTACGTCTCTGAGGGTGCTGTTGACTGGCCTTGCTGGTGGGGGAGCTCTGAGCTTTGTATCAGGTTGATTGTGACACCTGGTGACAGCAACGTGTTATTGCAAGGATTTCTTTTTCTGTTTCAGGAATCAGGCTGTTTAGTCTGATTGTGTTTTTTTAAGACTTCCCCTTAAATTTTACACTTCCCAGACTATTTTTCTGTTTTTGAAAAAACAAATTGAAAAACTGCCTGACTGACTTGCTCCAGTTTTTAATAAGAGCTGTTCATAGAAAAATATTCATATAGGAACCATCACATAATCTAATTCAAAGATTTTTTAAGAATAATGTTAATTGAGGAGACCAAAAATTAAAACACAAATGCATACTAGTTATGCATGTATATATGTTTCCAAATAATAATTGGCATGTTGCTTTTATTCACTCCTACAGAATCTGTGTAGGCGAGTAGATAGAGTACTAACTAGAATCATAGTCTTATAATATTTTCAACAGAAACCCACATTTTATCTGCAGCAGTGTTAGAATTACATCTGGCACTAAATAGTTGATATGATAGTCATAGAAAAACTGATCCAACTTGCGATTTTAAAGTATAATAATATATTCATGTATTAAAATTTGAGGGGTTCCTTTGCTATTGCTTAAGTTATTTTTACTTTACCAAGCTCTTAATTGAACTGAAGCACCGAATTATGTGAACTCAAGAAATGTTTAAATGACTGAATGAAAACTTGTCACAGTGAAGGAAGAGTTATCACTAAAGTTAAAGGAGTCTATCTGCCCAGTTCCTGGATTTATTTTAGAATGCCAGCTGAATGGACACAAATGGACTGCCTATGATTGTTGAGCTCTCACAGTAATAGTCTCACAGTAATATTTGAATCCTCCAAATGTTCTCTCACCTCATAGGAGAAAATATTATATAGTGATACTTTCCCAACTTCCAAGCATGTGTCCTTAGAATTTTCTAAAGGTAAAAACTTAGATGCTGAAGCTGAAGCTTCAATACATTGGCCACCTGATGTGTAGAGCCAACTCATTGAAAAAGACACTGAAGCAAGGAGAAGCGGGAAGCAGAGGATGAGATGGTTAGATAGCATCACTAACTCAATGGACATGAATTTGAGCAAACTCGGAAACAGTGAAAGACAGGGAAGCCTGGTGTGTTGCAGTCCATGGGGTCACAAACAGTTGGACACAGCTTAGCAAGTGAACAACAACAAAAACTTAGAACCATAAATATGATCACAGTGTGTGTTAAATTATTCAATCTAATGCATTCTGGCCTGGTTGTTTTGGCCTTTTGTTCAACATAAATATTTATGTTCAACTGAGGTAGAGTGATAGCATGGGGACAGTGGGACACTGGTGAGGTCACTCCCAGCCTGAAAGGGGGCAACTATATCTTCACTCGAGCACTCGGGTGCCATGTGAGAATGTGGGCCCAGGGTTGTCAGATTCCAGGAGAAGCCAGAAATCCAAACTTTTGAAACCATTACCATTTTTCTTTTCTTTTAGAATTTAAGAAACATTTTAGGGGCTTCCATGGTGGTCTGGTGGCTAAGACACTACACTCCCCAGTGAAGGGGGCCTGGTTTGGATCCCTGGACAGGGAACTAGATCCCACATGCTAAAACTAAGACCATATACATAAATAACAATGTTTAAATAAAGAAACATTTTCAGGGACAGAGTGGATATCTGCCACTCTTCATTACTGACCAAGATTAATTTGATCGTGTATAATTGTTAGGTTTTTTTTCCATAGATAAACATAGCTACTAAAGAAATTGAGGTTGGTGAGGATTAATCATTTCCGATAATCTGGATATGGGATTATAATGAAAGTCAATTTTAGATCAGATTCCAGTGCACCCACTGCTGCTGCTAAGTCGCTTCAGTCGTGTTCGACTCTGTGCGACCCCACAGATGGCATCCCATTGGGCTCCGCCATCCCTGGGATTCTCCAGGCAAGAACACTGGAGTGGGTTGCCATTTCCTTCTCCAATGCATGAAAGTGAAAAGTGAAAGTGAAGTCGCTCAGTCGTGTGACTCAGCAACCCCATGGACTGCAGCCTACCAGGCTCCTCCGTCTATTGGAGTTTCCAGGCAAGAGTACTGGAGTGGGATGCCATGCACCCACAGACACTTATTAATACAACCTGCTGTATAAGCTATGTAAGATCCCAACTCTCTGCCCTTTACGGTGCTATCAGTATTTTGTTCCAAAAAATCTTATCTTGAGGCAGCTTTAACATCTTTCCTGTGGCTGAATTCTATAATCTCTATAGAAGACAAAATCAAGCTGCAGGCTTCATGGATTCCCACACTTTGTTCCTTCAAGGGTGGCAAGAATCTCTACAATGTTTTAGTCAATCCACATATCTTAAATATCGCTAATTGCATAAATGAGATCTCATTTCTAACATTTATCCTATTTTTGAGGAGCCAAAAATAAAAACCTGTTTCTGACAGCACTATGCTAATTAGCAGGCCATGTGGTATGGATCAGGAGAGTGGAGGGATGACAGATGTTCTTGGCAACAGATGCTTCTGGAGTGTGTTGGTACCTTGACACCTCTGGAGTATGGCATTCTCAGTTTGGGCAACAATAAATGAAGCTTAAACTAGCATAAGCATAGCATCACAGTGTGTATCCCAAAGCAGGTTAGAGTATATCATGATGTCAAATTAGTGGTCCAGTTCCCACCTGTGGGACTCATTTGCATTTGTTCATAGATGCAGATTCATATTCATCCCTGCTTTCTAGGAGTTTCCATTGTAGCACCAGCTGAGGTGTATTGCTTGAGTAAAGATTAAAGATTGGAAGAACAGACATGTGATTGTGTTCTGGGAATACACTGCAGAGCTGGAGGCCATACGGAAGAAGCAACAGCGCCTTCTGCAAGTAGACTACACACTGGCACCAAGACAGGAGGGAGCAGGGATGGAGACCCTGATTCACAGGCCACTATGGGACTCCCACTCCACTAACAACAGAGTATCTCAATCACTTTCAGCTTTCCTTGTTGATCATTTGGAAATTGACAAAGTAATAAAGGAAATCACTTTCTACCTAAACTCTAGGCCATGAGAAAGAATTTAGTTCCTAAGGGGAAAGTGATGGGAATCATAGAAGAAAGCTCATGTTCAGCTTATTTTATTTCCACATTTACTGAATGCCAGGCATTGTGCTGACATTAGGGATTTGAAAAAAATGATTGAGGAAATGTTGAAGTGCACCTAACCTAGATTGAGTGGATCAGAGAAAACTTTCTATCACCTGAACTGTCTTGTGCAATGCGTGGTATATTTGAAGTGGGGAAAAGGGATACAACAGTGGGTCTGGTGGGGACAGCATTTTAGGCAGCAGGCACAGTGGGAACACAAACATGTTAGCCTGAGTGCAAAGAGCTGCAAGACTTTGATGCCATTGTAATTTAAAGTGCTTGGCAGGGAACATTAGGAAATGAGGCTAGAAAAAAGGGAAAAGCCAGTCATAGAGGGCCTTGTTGATCATGCTGAGAAACTAGAAATCTGTTCAGAAGGAACGAGTGAGGCATCTGAATTATATGGTAAGAATTCATTTCAGAGAATCCACTCTGGTTGAAATCTAAATCAAAGACAGTTGGCTTCTGGGGCAAACGGAGCAAGACTGGCAGCATGGAGACCAGTTAGCAAGCTAGCCCAATAGCGTAGGTAAGAAGTGATGATGGTTGAAGGAAGGATTTCAGTAGGATGGGAGAATGATTGAAGCATATTTATAGACAGAAGGAAGAAACCAGTAGTGAGGGAAATTTGGAAGACAGGTTAATTAGTTGGCATGCAATCAGAGGCGTTAGAACTGAAGTAGAAGAATCAAATTTGGGTTAGCTAACTTGCCAGAGGATGAGATGGTTAGATGTCATCATCAACTCAATGGACATGAGTTTGAGCTAACTCCAGGAGATAGTGAAGGACCAGGAAGACTGGTGTGTGGCAGTCCCTGGGGTCACAAAGAGCTGGACACGATTTATTGACTGAACAACAACAACTTATAAAAAAGTAGGCTGGAGAGGAAAGAGAGTAGATGGGAACTTGAGGTCAGGTTGTAATGGCATGTTAGAGTTCATGGGGTTAGTAGAGACACCTTAGAGTTCAGGAAGGCAGATTTAAGTAAATTTAGAGCAAATAAAGTTATGATCCCACAACTCTGAGTCCTACAAGTTGTAATACATGCAAAAATAAAATACCTTACAACTGCAAACTATTATAGTGAGAAGAAAATAAATCATATTGTTGACAGACTTCTGTGAGTCTCTCCTCTGAACCGAGAATTTTAAGAGGACTTGTGTATTCCCCTTTGGTGAATGGAGGTTGATAAGTAAATTCACACAAGTTTGCCTGAGAGTCACTCAGAATGCACTGAAGCTCGGGAGAAATGGTAAGGCCAACCAGAAAGGGCTCCTTAAAAGTTATGTTCATTGAAAAAAAAAATTAAAAAGATGCAGGGCCACTGACCAAGATGGAAGACATAATGTTAACAAATGGAAATGACAAAGAACAAACATAGGATTCTTTTTACATCCAAATTTTTGCTCAGGGAGCTTAACCATGAGATGGGAAAGAGTCCAACAACTGGAGTTATCTAGAAGGGAGATATGTCATGTGAAGAGCGGCTGAAAGAACTGACAGTATTATACTGAGTGGGTTATGACGTATGAGAGCTACCTTTACATAGCTGAAATGCTGTTAGGACAAATGTTAGCTAGCTATGTGTGTTGTAGGCTGTAAGTGGAGTAGAGGAGGCACGAGGGGAGGAAGGAAGTAAACAGGGTCAATTCTTAAACGTATAAGAAGCTGGATTTTAGTTCAATTTAATAACTCTCCACCTATTGCTGCTGCTGCTGAGTCGCTTCAGTCGTGTCCGACTCTGTGCGACCCCACAGATGGCAGCCCGTTGGGCTCCCCCATCCCTGGGATTCTCCAGGCAAGAACACTGGAGTGGGTTGCCATTTCCTTCTCCAATGCATGAAAGTGAAAAGTGAAAAGTGAAAGTGAATTCGCTCAGTCGTGTCTGACTCAGCGACCCCATGGACGGCAGCCCACCAGGATCCTCTGTCCATGGGAGTTTCCAGGCAAGAGTACTGGAGTGGGATGCCATTGCCTTCTCCGCTCCACCTATTAGGGTTCTCCAAACACAGTTTCTCCCCTCCCCTCAACATTTTACCAGGAAAAATTTCAAGCATAACAGCGAAGTTGAAAGGATTTTACAGTGAACACCCAAATACTAGATTCTACCATTCTACTACATAGATTCTACCATTAACATTTTACTATAGTACTTTTGCCTGGAAAATCCCATGGATGGAGGAGCCTGGTCAGCTGTAGTCCATGGGGTCGCTAAGAGTCGGGCACGACTGAGTGACTTCCCTTTCACTTTTCAGTTTCATGCATTGGAGAAGGAAATGGAAACCCACTCCAGTGTTCTTGCCTGGAGAATCCTGGGGATGGGGGAGCCTGGTGGGCTTCTGTCTATGGGGTCACACAGAGTCGGACACAACTGAAGCAACTTAGCAGCAGCAGCAGCATACTTGCATTATCAAATATTTATCCATATATCCATCCCTCTATCCATTCATTAATCCACTTAATATTTT
Source organism: Cephalophus harveyi (assembly GCA_006410635.1). Lineage (NCBI taxonomy): Eukaryota > Metazoa > Chordata > Mammalia > Artiodactyla > Bovidae > Cephalophus > Cephalophus harveyi. The sequence continues at coordinate 38,851 of SJYT01044573.1, read as the reverse complement.
GGATACATTTCAGAGTAAATTCCATTTAGTTTTGGCTACCATTGGGAAGGAAGGGCAACTTTATCCCAAGAACTTTTTTATAGAGGCTAATGGTTGTCAGCAGAAGATATTAAGAAGAGGTGGCAAGAATACACAGAAGAACTGTACAAAAAAGATCTTCACGACCCAGATAATCATGATGATGTGATCACTAATCTAGAGCCAGACATCTTGGAATGTGAAGTCAAGTGGGCCTTAGAAAGCATCACTACGAACAAAGCTAGTGGAGGTGATGGAATTCCAGTTGAGCTGTTTCAAATCCTGAAAGATGATGCTGTGAAAGTGCTGCACTCAATCTGCCAGCAAATTTGGAAAACTCAGCAGTGGCCACAGGACTGGAAAAGGTCAGTTTTCATTCCAATTCCAAAGAAAGGCAATGCAAAAGAATGCTCCAATTACCGCACAATTGCACTCATCTCACATGCTAGTAAAGTAATGCTCAAAATCCTCCAAGCCAGGCTTCAGCAATACGTGAACCGTGAACTCCCTGATGTTCAAGCTGGCTTTAGAAAAGGCAGAGGAACCAGAGATCAAATTGCCAACATCCGCTGGATCATGGAAAAAGCAAGAGAGTTCCAGAAAAACATCTACTTCTGCTTTATTAAAAAGTTGGCTTAAAGCTCAACATTCAGAAAACGAAGATCATGGCATCTGGTCCCATCACTTCATGGGAAATAGATGGGGAAACAGTGGAAACAGTGCCAGACTTTATTTTTTTGGGCTCCAAAATCACTGCTGATGGTGACTGCAGCCATGAAATTAGAAGACGCTTACTCCTTGGAAGAAAAGTTATGTCCAACCTAGATAGCATTTTCAAAAGCAGAGACATTACTTTGCCGACTAAGGTCCGTCTAGTCAAGGCTATGGTTTTTCCTGTGGTCATGTATGGATGTGAGAATTGGACTGTGAAGAAGGCTGATCGCTGAAGAATTGATGCTTTTGAAGTGTGGTGTTGGAGAAGACTCTTGAGAGTCCCTTGGACTGCAAGGAGATCCAACCAGTCCATTCTGAAGGAGATCAACCCTGGGGTTTCTTTGGAAGGAATGATGCTAAAGCTGAAACTCCAGTACTTTGGCCACCTCATGCGGAGAGTTGACTCATTGGAAAAGACTCTGATGCTGGGAGGGATTGGGGGCAGGAGAAGAAGGGGACGACCGAGGATGAGATGGCTGGATGGCATCACTGACTCAATGGATGTGAGTCTGAGTGATCTCCGAGAGATGGTGATGAACAGGGAGGCCTGGCGTGCTGCGATTCGTGGGGTCGCAAAGAATCGGACACGACTGAGCGACTGAACTGAACTGAATGGTTGTCTGTTGAGGATGCATAGAGAGGATTTCCGCATTGATTATCTTGAGTGGACTGGACTGTGACTTTCAAACTTTTTTGACTGCTACCCATATCAAGAAATATATTTCACATTCCTATCCAGTGTATACCACATACATATTAAAATAAAAATTTCAGGAAACAATATCTACCTTAACATGTGTTGTTGTTTAGTCGATGTTCTGTCTGACTCTGCGACTCCATGAACTGCAGCACTCCAGGCTCCCCTGTCCTTCCCCATCTCCCTGAGATTGCTCAAATTCATGAGTCTACCAAATGGACTCATCATGCCCATCGAGTTGGTGAAACTACCTAACCATCTCATCCTCTGCCGTCCCCATCTCCTTTTGCCTTCAGTCTTTCCCAGCATCAGAGTCTTTTTCAGTGAGTTGGTTCTTCACTTCAGGTGGCCACAGCATTGGAGCTTCAGCATAAGTCCTTCCAATGAATATTCAGGGTTGATTTCCTTTAGGATTGACTGGTTTGATCTCCTTGATGTCAAAGGGACTCTCAAGAGTCTTCTCCAGCCCCACAATTTGAAAGCGTCTATTCTTTGCTGCTCAACCTTCTTTATGGTCCAAGTCTCACATCTATACATGACTACTGGAAAAAACCATAGCTTTGACTATGTGGACCTTTGTGATGTCTCAGCTTTTGAATATGCTCTTTAGTTTTGTCAGTTTTCCTTCCAAGGAGCAAGTGTCTTTTAATTTCATGGATGCAGTCACCATCTGCAGTGATTTGGGAGCCCAAGAAAACAAAATCTGTCACTGCTGCCACTTTTTCCCCTTTTATTTGCCGTAAAGTGATTGGACCAGGTGCCATGATCTTAGTTTTTTGAATGTTGAGTTTTAAGCCAGCTTTTTCACTCTCCTTTTCCACCTTCATCAAGAGGCCCTTTTGTTCCTCTTCACTTTCTGCCATTGGAGAGGCATCATCTTCATACCTGAGGTTGTTGATATTCTCCAGGCAAACTTGATTCCAGTTAGTGATTCATCCAACCCAGCACTTGACATGATGTACTCTGCATAGAAGTTTATACAAGCTTGTCACACTCCTTTCCCAATTTTGAACCAGTCAGTTGTTCCATATCTAGTTCTAACTGTCGCTTCTTGACCTGCATACATGTGTGAAGTGTGCCAATATCTTCTAATTTTTTTCACTTAAAAAATGCTAGTCAGGACCCACAAAGTTGATTTGATGACCCACCAATAAGGTGTGATTCACCACTAATATATCATTAGACTAGACAACAGCCCCTAAAAAGATTCTTCTTTTTAAAAGCATCCTGTGGCTAATACTAGGATTTTCTAATCTTCCCAATTATCAGGAACGATAAAGTAGTATTTACTCGGTATGCATAGAATAATATTTTGATGGAATGTGTTATTAAAAGACTAACTTTAAATGTCTGGTAAAGCTTCTAGATAGATCCAGTGCCAACAGTTTTTAAGAGTAAGTTTACTAATTTCTTGTTATTTTAACCAACAGGAAGACAAAGGTATATACAATTGGATGGATGGAGGGCTTCAGTATTCAGGTATTTTATTGTTAAATACCTGTTAATTCATGCTGTGGCTCTGACAAAGTGAAGATGAGAAAATAGATATGAAAACACTTTGAAGACCAACGTTTTATTAATTTTACTGTGGGAAGCCAGGAGACAGAAGCCGCGATCAAGCTCCAGTGAGGCAGCGTCTCCTTATTTGTAAAAGTCTCTGCTCTCACAGAACTGTTATAACCTTAAATACCAATGACTGCCAAAAGCACAGAGAACTTGCCAGGGGTTTGACCGCTCGGTCCGCGCATGCTCAAGTCTGGCTCCAGCCTCGGTGCAGGGTTGGGCCGAACTCGGGGGGCGGAGTGCGGGCCACGTGGGGTCTCGTGACGTCATCTCCGGGCGCCGAGGGTGACTGGACTTGCGGTGGGCTTCCAGGGCTCCCCGGCGCTGGGGGCCGTCTTTGCTGGATACCGGAGGGCGGAAGTGGAGCTGGGCTCTACTCCGACCTCCGCGCAGGTGCCTTCTGCGGCTGCGCGAGCCATCGGGACTCCCGGCTGGTGCATCTCGGCGGGATAGTGTCTTGGGCTCTCTCCTCCGCCCAGCGTCTTCACCTGTGCAGGAAGCCGGAGGAGAAGCCGGCGCTTCTAGTAGGGTATGTGTGTGTCTGTCACCCCAGTGTGGGGAAATGCCCCCCGGAAGAGGGTTGGGGAAGTGCCAGGTAGGTGTGGTAAAAAGGAGGGGCGTGTGCATTGAGAGGAGCGCTCCCCCGGGCGGTGGTGGCGGGTGAAGGTGGTTCCTCCGAGGAAGGTGGCGTTGCCCAGGCGCCGCCCCCGGAGCTCTAGCGCCGGCTGGGAGGGTGTAGCCCGTGCGATCTCTGGAGGGAATACGTCCGTTCCTTTCTAAGGTAGGAAGCCTGCGTCTCATCACAGGCTCTAGAGTTTAGTTCAGGACATGCATTTTTCGTGGAGTAGTTATTTAGATCATAGATATTTCCTAGGCAGTTCGATTCAATCCGAAATCGGTGGAGTTTTCCCCAGTTTATCTTCTCAAAGCATTCATTAAGTCTCATTTTAATAATATTTAATGCCAGAAAATCAATTTCCCGTTGGCAAAGCACTTTCATGTACTTTAATTATACTTTGGATTATTTTCAAGTCACATCTGAAGTTGAGGAGCTTAGGGAAACTGGATTGGTTCTAGATTTTTCTGAAGGGTGTGGAGGCACAACATGTTTTTAGCAAGGATCCGAACCCAGAGGCTGTCAAACGGCACTGGACTTCTAAAGCCTTCTAGAATTTACTTGATAAATTTCAGAGTTTTGGGGACTGTGTGTACTTGCGTCTGAACCGAATTATTTTGTGATTTCCGTGAAGGGAGTTGATTGAATTTTGAATTTGAAAGTAAATATGTTGGGCTGAGGGTAGCAGTTGAGGGAAATTTTAGGATTTTATATTGGATTTGAGCATGTTCTTTGATCCACTGTGGTATGCTGATTAAAATTGGGGAAAAACGAACAGAATGATACTATATGGATAAGAGATTTTAGAATAATGTACAAGCTTCAAGTGTAGATTCACTTTATTAATTTAACAGATATGAAGTGCCAGTTATGTGCCAGGCACTGAACAAAAAATAAACGAAACAATAAACAGTGAAGAAGACGATAAAAATCGCTGCCATCATGAACTTCACTTTGAGGTTTGGGGTGGGGAGACATGAATTTAAAAGTTAATTATATGTGAAGTGGAATGGTGAAAAGTGCTGTGGAGAAAAAATAATGAAGGGGAATGGGACATGCTGGTGTCATGTGTAGGAAGTTACAGTGGTGGCCTAAGAGAAGATGACATTTGAGCAGAAACCTAGTAGTGATGAGGAAGGGTGCCATGTGGATGTAGTGGAAAAGACCATGAGAACAGCCACAGTCCCTGAGGCAGGAGCGTATCAGCTCATTTGGCTTCACCGGGGGGAGCAAGTTGGAGAGAGAAGTAGATAAGCAGGTCAGAATAGGTAGTTAATGTTAGTTGCTCAGTCTGGTGTCCGATTCTTTGCGACCCCATGAACTGTAGTCCACCAGGCTCCTCTGTCCATGGGATTCTCCAGGCAAGAATACTGGAGTGGGTTGCCATTCCCTTCTCCAGGGGATCTTCCTGATCCAGAAATCAAATCCAGGTCTCTTGAACTACAGGCAGATTCTTTACCTACTGAGCTACCAGGGAAGCCCCAGGTCGTGTAAGGGCCTGGTAAGACTTTTTTTTTGTTTTTAAACACTTTTAGTTTTTACTTTGAATGAGATGGTCTGGATTTGAGTGGCTTCCCAGGTGATTCAGTGGTAAAAAAAAATCCACCTGCAGTGTGGATCTCTGGGTCAGGAAGATCCCCTGGACAAGGGAATGTCTACCCACTCCAGTATTGTTGCCTGGAGAATTCCAAGGACAGAGGAGCCTGGAGGGCTACAGTCTATGGGGTTGCGAAAGAGTCAGATAGGACTGAGGGACTAAACAACAAGAGTTTTGAATAAAGGAGTGAACTCATCTGATTTGTGTTTAAATTTTTTTTTTTTTTCTGATTATGTTGTTTTCTCTCTGCAGAAATGTTGAGACCTCTGTTGGTAGACTATGGCATTTATCTGAGTTAAAGGTCACAGTGACTTGGATCAGTGTGGTAATAGTGGAAGTGGTGAGAAATAGCCAGGTTCTAGACTAGTATCTAAGCTAGAGCTGGTCAGCTGTGAAGAGGGGTCATGGTTGACTCCCAGATTTAAGGCCTGAGCAGCTAAAGAATGGAGTTACCACTTAGTGGTTTGGGGAAGACCACAGAGTACTAGGAAGAGGAGAGAGGGAGATCTGAAATCATTTTCTGTTTGGCACTTGCTAAATTTCCAAATGAAATGTCAGTATACAGTAGTATATGTGGAACTAGAGTTCAGAAGAGAAGTCTAGGTTGAAGATGTGAATGTGGGAATTGTTAATGTGCAAATGATATTTAAAACCCTAAGAGATCTCCAAAGGCAGGGTTTAAGGACTTCAGGACATTTCAACATTGGGAGGTTGGGGCGAGTTACAGACTATATCCCCCAGGATGGGTGTGCACCTGTTCCTTAAAACCCCTGTTCAAAACTGATGATTCTTCGTAACCAGATAGAAGGAAATAGTTAAAAAGCCAAGTCATTAGCTGAGAGAGAGTAAGGAAGGAGATGTGAAAATTTGAGACGAGCGAGTTGATCTGGGACAGTGGAAGAATAAATGGACTAGGGAAACATGAGAACACTGGGCAGTACTCAGAGCCCACTTTTGAATTTAAAGGGAGACCAGCCAGCATATTTTTAGATGTTTACAAATTTACTAGTAGTAGGTATTTGATATTTTAAGTAATTTGTGGATAGTTGGGGATTTTGTCAGCAATAAATTAGCCGTTCTTGGTTTGTAGCGTAAAAGGGATGGTTAATTGTGCATTACATTCTTATCATACCCACTATACTGTTCGCTGTTTTTCATTGGACACACCTACCATTTTCCAGGCGGTGAATTAGATGCAGAAAATACAGCAGCAGTCAGGTAGTAGTCATTGCCCTAAAGAAGCTTATTTCTAGTAGACTGTATCATGGTTTGAGATTTCTATTCTTCGAAAATGTTGCCTTCAAGTTGGATGCGTGGTTTGATATCATTGTGTATGTATGAGAGGGAAAAATATTTTTCTAAAATAATAAAATTCACTGAGTTTAAAGTGTGATCGTACCAATTTAGGAAAGAGTTTAAGTGGAGAAGTTTCTTCAGTAGCTAGTGTAACCTTGGGGTTTGTGTGTTTTATTTATTTATATATTTTCTGGTGTTTAACAAAAATTCCAGAACCTACTATGTGCTAATTGTGCTACCCTCCCTGATACAAAGGTATATATGACTCAATTTCTGCTGTCAAGGAACTCACAGTTCAGTTTTGGGAGGGGCAAGAGTCAGATAGATAAACATAACTGCAGTGCATTGTTATACCATATAACAATAAAGATAAATTATAAGTAATTAGATTGTAGTTTGCTTAGTGGAAGGCTTCCCAAGAAACTGATGTTAGGTTCACTCTTAAAAGAGGATTAAGAATTGGCCAAGAGAAAGGGCAAGGGGTATGCAAGCAGAGGGGCCATGGAATTAAATACATATTCCATTTTTCCAGTTGTTGGTTACTAGGTGCTAAACACAGAACAACCTGTGACATTAGAATTATCTTCAGTTTACAGATAGGAGGTTTGGAGATGTCAGGTTTGTTGTTCAAGGACTCACAGCTTATATGAGGAAGTCAGTGTTGAAACCCCTGTCAGTCCAGTTTCAAAACCTCTTACCCACCTTACTCTGTTGCCTGCTGTAAGCATTTAAATATTTTCAGTCCTTGTCTTTATCCCTCAGCCAGTCTTTTTACCAACTTCTGTTCTTCGTTGGAAAAGCCTCCTATCTGTTTTCAGTCCAGTCTAGGTCAGGCACTCATTATTATATGCCTTAGTTGCAGATGTTGCTTCCTGGCTATCCTTTCTCTGACTCAGATCTCCTTTTGTGCACTGCCACCAGATTTGTTGTTGCTGTTCATTTGCTAAGTCATGTCCTACTCTTTGCAGCCCCATGAACTGCAGCATGCCAGGCTTCCCTGTCCTTCACTATTTCCCTGAGTTTGCTCAAACTGGCATCCATTGAGTCAATGATGTCATCCAACCATCTCATCCTCTGTTGCTTCCTTGTCCTCTCGCCCTCAATCTTTCCCAGCATCGGGGTCTTTTCTTTCCATCAGGTGGTCAAAGTATTGGAGCTTCAGCTTCAGCTTCAGTTTTTCCAATGAATAGTCAGGGTTCATTTCCTTTAGGATTGACTGGTTTGATCTCCTTGCAGTCCAAGGGACTCTCACACGTCTTCTCTAGCACCGCAGTTCGAAAGCATCAGTTCTTCAGCTCTCAAACTTTTTTATGTACAACTGTCACATCTGTACGTGACTACTGGAAGAGCCATAGTTCTGACTATACCAGATAATTGTTTTTATTTCACCATTATAGAACCTCACAGCTTGTTGGATAAAATTGAAAGCCTACAGTTATCTATTTGGTATACTTCATGATCTAGTTGGCTCAGATGGTGAAGTGTCTGTCTACAACGTGGGAGACCCAGGTTCAATCCCTGGGTTGGGAAGATCCAACCTAGATTGGAGAAGGAAATGGCAATCCACTCCAGTACTCTTGCCTGGAAAATCCCATGGACAGAGGAGCCTGGTAGGCTACAGTCCATGAGGTTGCAAAGAGTCAGACGCGACTGAGCGACTTCACTTTCACGTCCACTTCACTTTCATGATCTAGTTATATTATTATTTACAAATTTGACATTAAAGGAATAATAATTGCTTTTATGTCTCAGCACTTACTGTGTCTAGTACCATGTCACATACTTTATAGATTTTTTTCTCTAGAACAACTCTGGTAACTTCTACAGTTAAGGAAATTGAGACTTAGTGAAGTAAAGTGAGTTGCTTAAAATCATGTGTGGTAGTAGACCACGTCACAGTGTCAGCTCTTTCATTGTCTACTACTGTTCCCAATATGTTTCCTAAAAAGTTGGCTCATATATTGCTCCTGCCACTTCCTGTCTTTGCTGATGCTATATTGCCCTGCTTAGATTGTTTGTCTTCTTTTCTTCTGTCCATATTTTACCCATTCTTCAAGATTCTTCCCTGAACACTGTAAGTTCTGTTAATATTTAACTTCTTCCCCTCCTCCCTATGAAAGCACTCACAAAGTAACATTTAATTATAACCATGGACACTTTGGAGTTGAAAGGGATGTTTGGCAATTAATATGGTATGGTGGAAAGAATACGAGATTGAAAATCCTGCTGCAGTAGAGGAAAAGTAAAGGTGCAGTGAGGTTCTGCCTGATTCATGCATAGAAGAAAAGCTGTTTTGAGCAGGATCCTGAAGGCTGTCCAAGTCGAAGATAAAGTGGAGAAGGGGTTAGGAACCACCAGCATGAGCACAGCTATGGAAAGGACAGGAAAGTGCGTGGTATGTTTAGCAGATTTGTAAACAGTACCTTCTGGGCAATGCCTGTAGGGGCTTCCCTGGTGGCTCAGACAGGAAAGAATCTGCCTGCAATGCAGGAGACTTGGTCCTATCCCTGCGTCTGGAAGATCCTTTGAAGAAGGGAATGGCTCCCCAGTCCAGTATTCTTGCCTGGAGGATCCCCGTGGACAGAGGAGCCTGGTGGGCTACAATCCATTGGGTTGCAGAGTCAGATATGCCTGAGGTTTTTAAAAAATGATCACCACCATCGTCATTGTTATCATCATCATGAAGCCCTCAGCATCTGAAGCCTTCAGCGCACAGATCAAACTGTGACTCTGTCGTGAGTGTTACTAGCAATGCTCAGTGCACAATTTTGGCTGTATTTTCCTTTACTAATTCCAGTTTACACTAGATAATGCTTTTGATTATTCTAAGTCCTTGAAGTTTTTGACTTTTAAACATTTTTTGAGACACGCTCTTGTTGGTTCTATAAATTATGATGACAGATACATCTTATACTACTAGTACTGTGTTGCAGGCATTATTGTAAGTATTCTACATGTATGAATTTAATTTTCTTATCTCTCTTACATGGTCAGTGCTGTTATTCCCATTTTATAGATGAGAAAACTGAGACAAAAGTTACAGATGAAGAGTTCACTTTAGATAATCAGTATACTCTTTTGGGGCTTGAGAGAACGTTGCAAGTATAGTTTCACTTTGGCTGTGGTTTGTTAGTTGTATATGTAATTTTGAAATGGTTACTTCCGTGATCTCTTTAAATAAATAATAGCTTCACATTTGGAATTTGTTGTACTGATTTTTGCATTCATTCTAAAGAATGCCATCATCTAGTTTTTTGAAGTGAATAATCTTTACGGCATTCTTGATTTCCTATAATCTTTGTTTTGGCGCAGGTTTGTTTATTCTTACAAGGATCAGACCAATATTCTTCATTTTATTTTCAGTTTGGCTTTGGCTGAAAATAATTTAGCCTATATGTACTGCTTTCATCACTGGAAGAATGACAGATGACAAAGATGTGCTTCGAGATGTGTGGTTTGGACGAATTCCAACTTGCTTCACCCTGTATCAGGATGAGATAACTGAGCGTGAGGCAGAACCATATTATGTAAGTATGCTGGTGGTGGCAAATGGGATGTCGGAACTTTGTCCATTTCTGTAGAGAAAGCTCTTAAGAACCAGGAGGCTGGTTTTCAACTCTTTGTATACAATTAATATGTGCTTATTATGGAAAAAAAATTAGGAGACACAGATGTGTGAAAAGAAGGAAGTAAGAATCACCTCTAATCCTACTGCTCAGAGGATAAAAGCACTGCTGACATGTCGATACGGGACCGTCCTGACTTTCTTTTTCTTACACGTCTATAGTATATGATAATGAATCATAAGTTATGTGTGGTTTTTTAACAGGAAGGTATTTTGAAAATGATAGGTTCAGATTTGGTTCTTTTGTATTCAAAGCAACTATTTAAATTTCTTTTGATAACTGAATGAACATATGAATGTGGGTATGTCTTCATATGTTCATGAGTTAATATAGATAATATGAAATATATTGTTTAATAACATAAATTGTTGCATGTTGGCTTGTGGATTTGAGTTAGTGTATTATCTGTTCTAAAAAGAGAGTATCAGTTATCTTTTGATTTTAGTCTGCTTTTCTTTTTTCTTTTCCAATTGCCAATATGATCCAAACTTAAGCATCTGTCAGTCAGAGATAATAGTATCTTGCCTTTTTACTAAATAGTCCCTCGTAGGCAAAGACATTCTCAGTTACTGTCATTTCAGTTTCTCCTTTGTGTCTCAGGGACACAGTCTTCCCAGGGGTTGCTAGTGGTAAAGAACCTGCCTGCCAGTGCAGAAGACATGAGACATGGGTTTGACTCCTGAGTTGGGAAGATCCCCTGGAGAAGTACATGGCAACCCACTCCAGTATTCTTGCCTGGAGAATCCCATGGACAGAGAAGCCCGGTGGACTACAGTCCATGGAGTTGTGAAGAGTCAGACACAGCTGAAATGACTTAGTGTGCATGCACACATAATATTATTTACTCGGGAAGATCTGGAGAAGTGGAAATACATCTGTGGTGCTGGACTGTCTCTTGTTTCACTTTAGTAGAGCTTGCCCTTGGCTTTCTCTCCTGTGTGCTGGTGAGGCAGCACTCGTCCCCTACCTGCCCCAGCTGGGGATAGTCAGATGGCTGGAGGAAGCTCCTTTAGGGGCCCGTCCTCTAACTTTTCGGGTACAGGAACTGTTTCGTTTTTCTCTGTGCATCCTTGAATCTGGAATATGTCACACAAATGGTAGATACTCAGTGCATGAAAGTCTCTCCACCCCCATGTTAGGGGTTTGTTTAAATTCTCTGGGTTTTCTTACTGAATGATACTTTCAGAGAAATTAGGTAGTCTTTTGCACTTTTTCAGATAATCATAACTGATTATATAAATTTGAATCATTTTTACTTTGAAAACTCAGCAATTTTCCACCTTTAGAAAAACTTCCATGGTTAAAAATGAAAAGTGATCATAGTTTATTTTTAGAGACATTTCATTTATTAGATGTATTTTTACTCTTCTCCCTCAGTAGCTTGGGTTAGGATATCATTTAAGTTTGTTTCCAAACTAGCTTTTGGTATTTTAATGAAAACTTTTAACCTTGGGCAGCTTTCTAATAGTACTTACACGAAGGAGTGTATGTGTGTCCATTTGGTCAAAGTAGTGAAAGCTAAGAGATATATGATTTAAGACTGTTTACTTTTAAATCAGAATATGACGTTTGAAATATTTTCTGCACTTAAAAAAGGCAAGTAAAAAATATACTATTTTTCCTTCCTTATTTATAAATGTTTTAAATATGAAAAGACCATTGTGAGAACTAGAGGGTAAGTTGTGTTTTGTTTCTAATAGAATTAAAAATGGTAGAGTAATAAGATTAACTGTTGGAGGAAGATTGTTTTTAATAATAATTGATTTTTTTTTTTCTTGAATTCTTCCTAATTCTTCACCCAAAAGAAACTTCACTGTGGTCCTGTTTTGCAGATTATTGGGTGAGAGGCATATAATAAATATTAAACAAAGAACTGAACTTTAAAACCATGCAGCATAATTCAGATTTTGCTCTTTAAATGCATGCATACTTAAGTGTGGAGAAGGAAATGGCAACTCACTCCAGTGTTCTTGCCTGGGAAATCCCATGGGCAGAGGAGCCTGACAGGCTACAGTTCATGGGGTCACAAAGAGTCAGATAAATACTGAAGTATAAGAAAGAAAAAGTGATGGTGTGAACACTCACCTAGAGCTAGACATCCTGGAATGTGAAGTGAAGTGGACCTTAGGAAGCATCACTATGAACAAAGCTAATAGAGGTGATGGAATTCCAGTTGAGCTATTTCAGATCCTCAAAGATGATGCTCTGAAAGTGCTGCATTCAGTGTGCCAGCAAACTTGGAAAACTCAGCAGTGGCCACAGGACTGGAAAAGGTTAGTTTTCATTCTAATCCCTAAAAAAGGCAATGCCAAAGAATGCTCAAACTACTGCACAATTGCACTCATTCACACACTAGTAAAGTAATGCTCAAAATTCTCCAAGCCAGGCTTCAATAGTACGTGAACCATGAACTTCCAGTTGTTCAAGCTGGTTTTAGAAAAGGCAGAGGAAGCAGAGATCAAATTGCCAACATCCGCTGGATCATGGAAAAAGCAAGAGAGTTCCAGAAAAACATCTATTTCTGCTTTATTGACATGCCAGAGCCTTTGACTGTGTGGATCACAATAAAATGTGGAACATTCTAAAAGAGATGGGAATACCAGACCACCTGACCTGCCTCTTGAGAAATCTGTATGCAGGTTAGGAAGCAACAGTTAGAACTGAACATGGAACAATAGATTGGTTCCAAATACAAAAAGGAGTACGTCTAAGGTGTATATTGTCACCCTGTTTATTTAACTTCTATGCAGAGTACATCATGAGAAACGCTGGGCTGTATAAAGCATGAGCTGGAATCAAGATTGCTGGGAGAAATATCAATAACCTCAGATATGCAGATGACACCACCCTAATGGCAGAAAGTGAGGAAGAACTAAAGAGCCTCTTGATGAAAGTGAAAGAGGAGAGTGAAAAAGTTGGCTTAAAACTCAACATTCAGAAAACAAAGATCATGGCATCCAGTCCCATCACTTCATGGCAAATAGATGGAGAAGCGGTGGAAACAGTGCCAGACTTTATTTTTGGGGGCTCCCAAACCACTGCAGATGGTGACTGCAGCCATGAAATTAAAAGACACGCCTTGGAAGAAAAGTTATGACCAACCTAGACTGCATATTAAAAAGCAGAGACATTACTTTGCTGACTGAGGTCCGTCTAGTCAAGGCTATGGTTTTTCCAATAGTTGTGTATGGATGTGAGAGTTGGACTATAAAGAAAGCTGAGTGCCAAAGAATTGATACTTTTGAACTGTGGTGTTGGAGAAGACTCTTGAGAGTCCCTTGGACTGCAAGGAGATCCAACCAGTCCATCCTAAAGGAAATAAATCCTAAGTGTTGATTGGAAGGACTGATATTGAAGCTGAAACTCCAGTACTTTGGCCACCTGATGCGAAGAGCTGACTCATTTGAAAAGACCCCAATGCTGGGAAAGATTGAAGACGAGAGGAGAAGGGGATGACAGAGGATGAGATGTTTGGATGGCATCACCAACTCGATGGACATGAGTTTGAGTCAACTCCGGGAGTTGGTGATGGACAGGGAGGCCTGACGTGCTGCAGTCCATGGACTCGCAGAGTTGGACATGACTGAGCTACTGAACTGAACTGAAGAAAGAAAACGCTGTATACAAAACCACTAGCAGTGGTTTTACTATTAGAATTATTATTGGTAAACGTTTTAGTGCCAATATGATTTTAGTTCACATATCTCTTTGTTGTAAATTAAGCTTGAATGTATTTTTAATTGCTTTGAGTTATAATAATGATACTGTTTTAAAGAGGTAGATGAAATGGGATGAAAATTTGGCCTGAGAGCTAGTAGACCTCTTTCCCAAACATTCTTAGAGTTCAGGTGAGGTGATATGACAGGGTTGTCATTGTGGCCTGAAGCGTCCATTTGTGTTCAGGTGGAGGTGCAGGAAGGATGAGTGAATGGGAATGTAGTTTCCTTTTTATTAATGTTTATAGTTTCTTTCTTAGAAACTGGATTTTAAAATATCCACTCTGTACCAAATTTGTAAATTAAATAATTTTTATTCAAAGAGTCTTCTGGGATTTTCTGTTTTAATTGGAAAAGCTTATTAATGTTAGATATATTTCTGTTTATTTCTGCATTTTGATTTGTTGGCTCTGTATAAATCTTTCAGCCAATTCTATGTGTCATAATCATTGAGAATTATGTCTTATATTACAGAGAGTATTAGCAAGGAACTTTCCTAGAAACAAAGCGACTTTTCAGTTTTTGCTGTTTGTGTTATATTCATTTGAACTGTTACTTTTCCTTTAGATTATCCAGTATAAAACATACACACTAAATTGCATTCATATTTTGTGACTTTTTACCAGAGGTAATCACGCAGATGTGTGGTAACTGATCTGAGTAGACCCTCAACTTTTCCCAGCAGTCCATAATCAACTGTGTCTGTCCTCTGCGAGGACTCCTCCTCTGAGCCCTCACCTCCCTTCCTACTTCACAAAGAAAATAGAAACCACATGACAGGACCTTCCTTAACTTTCTGCCACCAACTCTGTAACGCGTATCTGCCCAAAGAGGTGAAAGTGTACCTGCACAGATTCACTTTTTTTCTCGCCTGTTTTAATGGAAGAGGTGCCCTTTCTTCTCGGGCAAGGCCCAACCTTCCATCTGGATCCCATCTTCTGCCTTCTCTATTTATTTTACTTTGAACTTTTTCTGTGAATTGACAACTTCTTTGCAGCATTTATATTGTCTCAGATCCTTCCTATCCTGTAACAAACCTCTTTGACCCCATCTTTCTTTGAACCACTTGCTATTCCTTCACAGCCAGACTTATCAAAAGGATTGTCTGTACTCATTGTCTCCTCCCCACCTCCCACCACTTACTTCACTGTAATCATATTTTCACACTGCTCCAACAAAACTGTTCTTGTCAAAGTCCCTAATGACATCTTAAAATTTTTTTTTATTTTTTAACCAGACCTAGAGTCTGCTTTTGAACTTTGATTTGCTTGATCTCTCAGCCCTGTTTGATGTTGTTGGCTGTTTACTCGGCTTAATTACACTGTCCTCTCGCTCTCCAGTGCCTCATCCCTGGTTTTGCTCCTGTGGTCCCCTTTGCTTTGCCTTTTTTTTGGTCCACTTCTCTGTGGTTTTTTTTTTTTTTTGGTGGGGGGGTGATTGCTTCCCTGATAGCTCAGTTGGTAAAGAATTCACCTGCAATGCAGGAGACCTTGGTTCAATTACTGGGTCAGAAAGAATTGCTAGAGAAGGGATAGGCTGCCCATTCCAGTATTCTTGGGTTTCCCTTGTGGCTCAGCTGGTAAAGAATCTGCCTGGAATGCCGGAGACCTAGGTTCAATCCCTGGGTTCAATCCCTGGGTTGAGAAGATCCCCTGGAGAAAGGAAAGGCTACCCACTCCAGTATTCTGGCCTAGAGAATTCCATGGACTGTATAGTCCATGGGGTTGCAAAGAGTTGAACATGACTGAGCGACTTTCACTTTCTCTATTTTTTCCCCCACTAGAGCTCTCACTCCGAGAAGGCAATGGCACCCCACTCCAGTACTCTTGCTGGAAAATCCCATGGACGGAGGAACCTGGTGGGCTGCAGTCCATGGGGTCGCTAAAAGTCGGACACGACTGAGCAACTTCACTTTCACTTCTCACTTTCATGCATTGGAGGAGGAAATGGCAACCCACTCCAGTGTTCTTGCCTGGAGAATCCCAGGGACGGGGGAGCCTGGTGGGCTACCGTCTATGGGGCTGCACAGAGTCGGACACGACTGAAGCGACTTAGCAGCAGCAGCAGCAGAGCTTTCACTCCATTTTTATGTCTTTGTTGAGCGTTTTTATCTTAACAGCTCCCCAGGATTTTCTCCTGAGCCCCAGATCTGTATGTCTTTCTGCTGATAGCCTCACTTAGATGTCTCGAAGGAACTCAAACCGAGTGTGTTTCAAGCTGGACTCATCATCTTTACTCCAGAAAACCTGGTCATCTGTCATCTTCTATTCTTGTTTTATCCTCCAGCTAATTAATTACTCTTATAGCAATTAACATGGAACTCATCTTTTGATACTGCCTTGTCCTATATCCCTGACATTCAGTCATAATTGGGTCTGTCTGATTTTACATCTCAGATATTTCACACTTTTCTAATACCTTTCATATGCCATGATTTCAGACCACCATTTGAAAACTAAGGGGTTTTATAATATTAACTGATTTCCCTGGTTTCAGTCCTGCCCTCTTTGCGTTTTCCAGTCTGCACAGGTAGAGTAATCTTTAAAAACACATATCTAATCTTTTCACCTGCCAGCTTGAAACCTTTAGTGGCTTTTCATTGCCTTTAGGATCCTTAATGTAGTTTACAAGGTTCTTCATGATCTGGTCCCTTACTTCAGTACTATTCTGTCCTAAACCTCTGCAATCCTGTCATATTCAAATTCTTATAATTCCTCATGTGCCATTCTTTGTCCTTCTGTATTCACGCCATGCCTTCCTTGCAGTTCCCTCTGCTAGAATGAACTGAAGTATCTCCCACCCCTACTCACACCCAGACATCCAAATCCAACCATGTTTGGTTCGTTCCTGTTTCCCTTTTGACTCTTGCCTTAAAATTTACTTC
Source organism: Cephalophus harveyi (assembly GCA_006410635.1). Taxonomy (NCBI): domain Eukaryota; kingdom Metazoa; phylum Chordata; class Mammalia; order Artiodactyla; family Bovidae; genus Cephalophus; species Cephalophus harveyi. The sequence continues at coordinate 22,124 of SJYT01044573.1, read as the reverse complement.
CTGTAAAGGCCTTTCTTGAGCTTTCCTGTAAATTTCTTTGCTGTTTGCTACAAGGCCTTGAGCTTTCCTGTAAATTTCTTTGCTGTTTGCCACTATGACGTCGTTTACTTCTTTACATTCATCATATTTGTAATTTTGTTTTTACTGTCTTCCTCTTAAGCCTGTAAGCTTCATGAGAGGAAGAACTCTTTCTGTTTCATTCACTGCTCTGTCCGCATCACCTAGTGTGATGCCTCACACATTGAAATGGAACAGAATTCTAGTGTATTTTTTAATTTATTTATTTTAATTGGAGGCTAATTACTTTATTATAGTGGTTTTTGCCATACATTGACATAAATCAGCCATGGGTGTACGTGTGTCCCCCATCCTGAACCCTCCTACCGCCTCCCTCCCCATCCCAACCCTCAGGGTTGTCCCAGTGCACCAGCTTTGAGTGCCCTATTTCATGCATCGAGCTTGGACTGGTTATCTGTTTCACATATGGTAATATATATGTTTTAATGCTATTCTCTCAAATCATGCCACCCTTGCCTTCTCCTACAGAGTCCAAAAGTCTGTTCTTTATATCTGTGTCTTTTTTGCTGTCTTGCATATAGGGTCATCATTAACCATCTTTCTAAATTCCACATATATGTGTCAATATACTATATTGGTGTTTTTCTTTCTGAGTTACTTCATGCTGTATAATCGGCTCCAGTTTCATCCACCTCATTAGAACTGATTCAAATGCATTCTTTTTAATAGCTGAGTACTATTCCATTGTGTATATGTACCACAGCTTTCTTATCCATTCATCTGCCGATGGACAGCTAGGTTGCTTCCATGTCCTAGCTATTGTAAACAGTGCTGCGATGAACACTGGGGTACCTGTGTCTCTTTCAATTCTGGTTTCCTCAGTGTGTATGGCCCACAGTGGGGTTGTTGGGTCGTATGACAGTTCTATTTCCAGTTTTTTAAGGAATCTCTGCACTGTTCTCCATAGTGGCTGTATTAGTTTGCATTCCCACCAACAGTGAGATTTATTCCTAAAGAAAGAGGGTTCCCTTTTCTCCACACCCTCTTCAGCACTTATTATTTGTAGGCTTTTTGATAGCAACCATTCTCACCAGCATGAGATGATATCTCATTGTGGTTTTGATTTGCATTTCTCTGTTAATGAGTGACGTTGAGCATCTTTTCATGCGTTTGTTAGCCATCTGTATGTCTTCTTTGGAGAAATATCTGTTTAGTTCCTTGGCCCATTTTTTGATTGGGTCATTTATTTTTCTGGTATTGAGCTGCATGAGCTGCTTGTATATTTTTGCAATTAATTCTTTGTCAGTTGCTTTATTTGCTATTATTTTCTGTCATCCTGAAGGCTGTCTTTTCACCTTGCTTATAGTTTCCTTCATTGTGTAAAAGCTTTTATGTTTAATTAGGTCCCATTTGTTTATTTTTGCTTTTATTTCCATTACTCTGGGAGGTGGGTCATAGAGGATACTGCTGTGATTTATATCAGAGTGTTTTACCTATGTTTTTCTCTAGGAGTTTTATAGTTTCTGGTCTTACATTTAGATCTTTAATCCATTTTGAGCTTATTTTTGTGTGTGGTGTTAGAAAATGTTGTAGTTTCATTCTTTTACAGGTGGTTGACCAGTTTTCCCAGCACCACTTGTTAAGGCGATTGTCTTTTCTCTGTTGTATATTCTTGCCTCTTTTGTCAAAGATAAGGTATCCATAGGTGTGTGGATTTATCTCTGGGCTTTCTGTTTTGTTCCATTGATCTATATTTCTGTCTTTGTGCTGGTACCATGCTGTCTTGATGACTGCAGCTTTGTAGTATAGTCTGAAGTCAGGCAGGTTGGTTCCTCCAGTTCCATTCTTCTTCTTTCTCAAGATTGCTTTGGCTATTTGAGTTTTTTTTTGTATTTCCATACAAATTTTGAAATTATTTGTTCCAGTTCTGTGAAACATACCATTGGTAGCTTGATAGGGATTGCATTGAATTTATAGATTTCTTTGGGTAGTATACTCATTTTCACTATATTGATTCTTCCCATACATGAACATGGTATATTTCTCCATCTGTTTGTGTCATCTTTGATTTCTTTCATGAGTGTTTTATAGTTTTCTATATATAAGCCTTTTGTTTCTTTAGGTAGATTTATTCCTAAGTATTTTATGCTTTTCATCACAGTGGTGAATGAAATTGTTTCATTAATTTCTCTTTCTGTTTTCTCATTGTTAGTATATAGGAATGCAAGGGATTTTGTGTATTATTTTATATCCTGCAACTTTACTATATTCATTGATTTGCTTAGTAATTCTGTGGAGGTGTCTTTAGGGTTTCCTACGTAGAGGATCATGTCATCTGCAAACAGTGAGAGTTTTACATCTTTTTTTCCAATCTGGATTCCTTTTATTTCTTTTTCTTCTCTAATTGCTGTGGCTAAAACTTCCAAAACTACGTTGAACAGTAGTGGTGAGAGTGGACACCCTTGTCTTGTTCCTGACTTTAGCGGAAATGCTTTCAGTTTTTCACCATTGAGGATAATGTTTGTTGTGGGTTTATCATATATGGGTTTTATTATGCTGAGGTATCATCCTTCTAAGCCTGCTTTCTGGAGGGTTTTTATCATAAATGGATGTTGAATTTTGTCAAAGGCTTTCTCTGCATCTCTTGAGATAAACATATGGTTTTTATCTTTCAATTTGTTAATGTGGTGTATCACATTGATTGATTTGCAAATATTGAAGAATCCTTGCATCCCTGGGATAAAGCCCACTTGGTCATGATGTGTGATCTTTTTAATATGTTGTTGGATTCTGTTTGCTAGAGGATTCTAGTGTATTTTAATTCTATGTTTGTTTGTTAAGTGAATCTCTAATTTTATAACTGAAAATTCTTGGACAAAATAGGATTTGGTGTAAACAAATAATATTACAGGAAGTTTTCCCCTGAAACATAAGTAATCTGTTGTTTTTGTTTAGTTGCTAAGTTATGTTCAACTCTTGCGACCCTGTGGCCTGTAGCCCACTGGGCTCCTCTATCCATGGGATTTCCCAGGCAGGAATACTGGAGTAGATTGCCATTCCCTTCTCCAGGAAATCTTCCCGATGCAGGGATCAAGTTGGCATCTCCTGCGTTGCAGGTGGATTCTTTATTGCTGAGCCACCACAGAAGTCAAGTAATCTATACAACTATATAAAATACGTATTCCTTATTGGCTATACAGAGGGAAAAAAAATGTGTCACATGTGTCATACTGAGTGCTGAATGAGGAATAAAAGAATAAGAGTCCATATAGTGAGAGATCCCTGGAGGGGTTAATCCTTTTTGTATTAAAAGAACTTGAGCCTTGAAAACATTAATTGAAGTGAAATAAGCCAGACACAAAAGGACAAATATTTTATGATTCCATTTAGATGTAACTGCTGCTGCTGCTGGTAAGTCGCTTCAGTCATGTCCAACTCTGTGCAATCCCACAGACAGCAGCCCACTAGGCTCCTCTGTCCATAGGATTCTCCAGGCAAGAACACTGGAGTGGGTTGCCATTTCCTTCTCCAATGCATGAAAGTGAGAAGTGAAAGTGAAGTCGCTCAGTCATGTCTGACTCCTAGCGACCCCATGGACTGCAGCCTACCAGGCTCCTCTGTCCATGGGATTTTCCATGCAAGAGTACTCGAGTGGGGTGCCATTGCCTTCTAGAAGGGTCTAGTTCAGAGCCGGAAAGTTAAAAAGTGATTATGGAAGGCTGGGAGGAAGAAGGGAAAGTGATGGTCGCTCAGAAGTATCTCATGGACTGTACCCCACCAGTCCTCTGTCCATGAAGTTCTCCAGGCAAAAATACTGGAGTGGGTTGCTATGCCCTTCTCCAGGGATCTTCCCAACCCAGAGATCGAACCTGGGTCTCCTGCACTGCAGGCAGATTCTTTACTGTTTGAGCCACTAGGGAGGAAGAAGAGAATGAGGTAATTATTGTTTAATAGGTACAGAATTTGACGGAAAGTTCTGGAGAAGGATAGTCATGGGTGTCACATGGGTGACACAGCAGTGTCAGTGTATTTGGGATAGTCACAGCCCTGTCAGTGTATTTAATGTCACTGTTTGCTTAAAATGGTAAATTTTATGCTGCTGCTGCCGCTGCTGCTGCTGCTAAGTCGCTTCAGTCGTGTCTGACTCTGTGCGACCCCATAGACGGCAGCCCACCAGGCTCCCCAGTCCCTGAGATTCTCCAGGCAAGAACACTGGAGTGGGTTGCCATTTCCTTCTCCAATGCATGAAAGTGAAAAGTGAAAGTGAAGTCGCTCAGTCGTGTCTGACTCTTAGCAATCCCATGGACTGCAGCCTACCAGGCTCCTCCGTCCATAGGATTTTCCAGGCAAGCGTACTGGAGTGGGTTGCCATTGCCTTCTCAGAAATTTTATGCTAGGTATATTTTAACACAGTTTTAAAAAATGAGCTTGAAGTAAACCAATGAGATATACCAAAGAAAATTCTTGTGTGATACAATCCTAATGTAGAAGGCAGAGTGATGCTTTTGTTGTTATTTTCTTTTCATTTTACCTATTTAAATATTTACTAGATAAACTGTATCTGTACCTATTCTAGTTTTTTCTTAGTACTACTACATTTATATTAGTTACAGATTACTCCCACAGGCCAATGTAGAACAGAAGATTCCAGCTACATTTTAGTGTGAGTGTGGATTCTGTCTTAAGAATGAGCATTCTTTTAAAATTTATCACTTTTGACCTTTTGTTACACTTTTAACCTTTGGCATCTCTGATTCTTTATCAAATATTTATCATACGCCTCTTACAAAGCAGACACTATTTTGGCCATTGGGAATGTTAGCCGTGAACAAAACAGATGAAAACCCTTGTCTTAATGGAGCTTACATTCTAATGTTACTCATTCCTTATTGGAAAGAAATTTTTGTATCATGAAAATCTTTTGTGAATTTTTCAGCAACTCTAGTTGAACCTTTTACATGTAGTATAGGTCTTTCCAAAATCAAGAGCTGATACCCACACTCATTTGTTCCTGATTTATCTTCCTTCTTACGATTTCCATAGGTGAATATCATTCTCTACAGAGTAGATAATGCCCAACAAACTGGTTAAAGTCCTGGATTTAATAATACAGAACTGTTGGATAAATAGATTATATTTATTTATTTTTTTAAAATGGCTAATTTACCATGATATTTTAATTTCTTAGAGACTGTCCATGTTACATCTGTACTTGATTCTGTCATTTGTGATGCTAATGAATTTTTCTTTGTGATTTCTTTAATAGAATATAGTTTTGACAAGTTACTAATATTTAAGCTGTATGTAAAATAGAAGTGATAATAATACTTCTGTAAAACAGCTAGTGCTTTTCCTTATACTTAGTAACTTTTAGTTTCCTTTTTCTTTTCTTCTCTAATTACATTTTAGTTGTTTCATTATATAATAAAAGAAGAGCTTCTGGGGACTTCCCTGGCCGTCCAGGGGTTAAGACTCCATGCCTCCAAAGCAGGGCGTGGGTTTGATCCCTCCCTGGTCAGGTAGCTAAGATTGCACTTGCTGTGTGGCATGACCAAAAAATTTAAAAATTTTTTAAAGAGAGGAACTTATGTTCTGTTCAATTCACACTCCTATCCTGCAGCTTATTCCTAGTATGGGCACCTTTTTTCCATACTGGAGCATTCCAGCTACCACTCACCCGCTTTACCTTGTAGCCCCTAGGACCACTGTAATGTTCTCTTACCTAACTGGAGCCTGTTACCTCTGTCTTCATTGATTAAGATCGATCCCTGAACCAGAATATTTCTCTTTGTATATAGTTCCCAGCCCAGTACATAATTCTCTTTGATTCACTAATCAAAAAAACATAACTTTGAATAAGCAACATGAAAAGTGATGCAGAGTTCCATTCACAGAAGCAGCTGAAAGAGAGTAACAAACCATTTTACCAGCAAAAGAAAACAGAAACTTAGGAAAGCAAGAAATGGCTAGAGCTTCTCCTGCAAAGGAGGAGAATACATGAATTTTTGCCAAGTTCCTCCTTTTATCTACTTGTAGGTTCTTTAAATAAATCATTGCTTTCTTGTGTTTTCTTTCTGGGCTCCTTTCCTGGGGGAAAATAATACTGATGGCCTTCGTACTATTCCGATTCTTACTATACCATCCTCAGTGTTCCTTTCCAGACTTTTCTCTCTCCAAAGCCCAAGTAGGTCCAGCCTCCATAAGGACAGATTAGTGTTGACTGACACTAGCAGGACCCCAGTTCATCAGCATTATATTCTAAGCTTGTGCTTTATTGCATTTAAAGATGTGAACGTGTAGCTCAAAAGTTAGTCATCTAACGTCTCTTACCTCCTTCAGATTTCTTCATTAGTTATCAGCAAAATTTGTTCTAATTTCCAGGCCTCTTCTACTTTTCCATTTCTTCTTTCTCATTTCATGTAGTATTTCCTTAACAGATTTCCTGTCTAGAATCTTATTTCAGTCTTTTATATACAATGGTTAGAATAACCCTCTAGTACTGTTTCTCTTTGGGGTTTCCCTGCTGGTTCAGATGGTTAAGAATCTGCCTGCCTGTGGGCCACATGGATTTGATCCCAGGGTCAGGAAAATCCCCTGGAGAAGGGAATGGCTACCCACTCCAGTATTCTTGCCTGAAGAATTCCATGGACAAAGAAGCCTGGTAGGCTACAGTCCATGGGGTTGCAGGGTCAGACATGACTAAGCAACTGACAACTTTCACTTTTTTCACTATTTCTCATCATATCATTTTATTTGTGGTATCATAGTGGGCTTCATTGTTTATCAAATGAAATCTTTTAGCTGACCTTTAAAGGCCTTTCTGTTGCTGCCATGAAGTAGTTTTGTAAGTACTTATTAAGAGTTTTTTTTTTTTTAACCTCCACTTTATTTTAGCCTGTAGATGAGGATAGATTATGTCCTTGCCTTGGTGTTCTTCATACAACTGAGTCAGTACACAGTAGATTATCAAGATATGATGGATCAACTGAGAAGTCTTGATTGATAAGTCAAAGTGTACATTACACTGAGGTGATTATCTTCCCAGAAGTTGAATTAACTCAGGTGAATCATATTAATTTTCAAGTTAAATTTGATAGAACTAATAAGTATCCTAAATAGTATGGCTTCTGATTGCATTGTATTTTTATTTGGAAAAAACTTTTACAGAAGGATTACACATAGACTTGTTTATTCTAGGCATTTACCCTATAAGCTATACATCAAGTAATGACCTCTTAAGAAATTTTAAGTCATCTTAACCTTTAGCCTTTGATTTTCTATAAAAAACAATTTGCTTTGTGTATAATATTCAAAATAATGCAGAAAACATGACTGTTTTTCAGAATATTCAAAATGTAGTTTAAAAGCCTATTTAGTGTATTTCTTTTTGAAAAAAATAGTAAATAAATATGGTTTTATAAATTTTCATTTCAGTTGCTTTTGCCAAGAGTAAGTTATTTGACGTTGGTAACTGACAAAGTGAAAAAGCACTTTCAGAAGGTTATGAGACAAGAAGACATTAGTGAGATATGGTTTGAATATGAAGGCACACCACTGAAATGGTGAGTGAATTTTTCTGCATTATTAAGCATTGAGTATATGATAGCTTTAAGAAGATATAGTGCCTTGAAGCAGTTTTTTAAAAGTTCTGTGCAAGAAATCACTAGTCTAGCTCTATAATACAGTGGATTTTAAATCAGTGCTAAAATATTTTATTGGAAATATTTCTGCCTTCTATTTGGATGCATGGGACAGATTTATATATTTTCATCAATCGATTTTTTTATATGACATAAAATAATAGTATATTTGGTTATTTTTCTAAACATATATTTAAAATATGAATAAGTCATTCTGTGATACTATTCAATTTTGTTTCTGTCTCTAAAATCTTCATAAACAGATCTTTATATACACATGATTACCTGAAGGGGCATCTTTCAAACTGATTGCCACATACAGTTGACCACTGTGTTATGTTGTTTAGCTTTGGTCTAGTAGTTAAAGTATATTGATTTCCTTTTTATGTGAACAGTAATTTTGATGATATATCAGAGTACTATTTTTTTCAGAAACATTTAAAATAAATATCCTTTTTCAGAAACATACTGGAAATAAATCCCAAATCTGGACTTATCTATCTACAGATGATGTAATTTTGTGCTTCCTCTGTTACCGGGAGGTTTGGTCATTGTGCTTCCAAAAATATTTAAGGAAATTAAAGAAGTTACAGAAAGAAGAATAAAATGACCCAAGATATGCTGAGATATAGGTGTTGAAATGCTACCATATAGGTGTAGTTAAATGAAAGAGGCACAGACTGAGTCAAGCTTTAAGTGAAATGCGAAGAATATAAATAGTTTAATAATGGACTTGCTGTCTGAATCTGGGAGTAGTAAAAAATGAAGAGTTTTAAAAGAGGCTTAAAGCAAATAAAAGAAAGCTAGTAGGTATGTAATAAGTACAACTGTCTTGAATCCAAGGATCATTTAGAAATAAGGAGTGAACTTTTGGAACTCACCTTGTGCTGATTAATTTCCAAGAGTAGTTAGATTTCTCTTAATGATTTAGAAACATACAAGGTAATATCTTGTATTGAGTCATGGGTCACGTCACTAACCTTTTTTTTTTTTTTTGGTATAATGTTCATTTTTTAATCAAAACAGAATATGGATCTTCATAATCACATTATCAGACTCCTGACTCTTGAATAATTCTAGACCTCAGGCAGCATAGATAAGTCAATGTTTTCTGTTTTCTTTTTATTTCTCAGAAGAATTGGAGGTTTTGGAATGGGAAAGTGGCTTAAAAGAAGTATAAGAGCAGCAAGGATCAGGAGAGTAGAGGGAAAGGAAGGAGGGGGAAAGATTGTGGGTGAGTAGCAATAGGATATATCTATGTTCTTGATAGTTCTATCTATATTATAGTTGGATATTGAAATTGTATTGCTTTATGTGCATTAGTTGTCGATTTGGAGAAGGAAATGGCAACCCACTCCAATATTCTTGCCTGGGAAATCCCATGGCCAGAGGAGCCTGGCAGGCTACAGTTATCTATTACCATAAGAAGAACTGATGTGACTGACAGTGGGCTTTTTAGTTGTATCATTGTAAAGCATAGTTTCTCAACCGTATTGACGTTTGAAGCCAGATAATTCTTTGTTGTGGAAGGGCTACTGTGTATGTTACAGTATTTTTAGCAGCAGCCCTGGCCCCTACCCACTATTGCCAGTTGTGATAATAAAAATGTTGCAGGGCACGGGATGTAAAGCCATCTCCAACTGAGAAACTTTGGAAGAGATGAGAAACTTCAACTTAGCTTTTATAGTAAATGGTTATTAAGTCTTCATCTTTCAACTGCTATTTTAATTCATCTTGTGTGGTGATTATTTTTGTATTTGATGTGATTTGTCTTCTGTAGGTTTGTATTCTATATATGATATCAGTAAATGACATGTGGTCCCATTTCTCCCTGTTACATGGAGAAGGCAATGGCACCCCACTCCAGTACTCTTGCCTGGAAAACCCCATGGGCCGAGGAGCCTGATGGGCTGCAGTCCATGGGGTTGCTAGGAGTCGGACACAACTGAGCGACTTCACTTTCACTTTTCACTTTCATGCATTGGAGAAGGCAATGGCAACCCACTCCAGTGTTCTTGCCTGGAGAATCCCAGGGACGGCTGTGAAGTCACAGAGTTGGACACAACTGAAGCGACTTAGCAGCAGCTCCCTGTTATGTTGTCTTCAAGATTTATGTTCCTACTTTGTCATTATTTATCCTTTCTGAAAATCTTTTATTAAAGAGCTCAGTTATTTTTCCTTTTAGAGAGCTTATGTGAAAGCAGTTGTGTTCACATTGTCTTCATTTTAGTTTGGGGGGTGTTAACTTTTTATGTATGATATCAGTTTCAAGGCTATGTCTTGTGTGCTCATTTAATGGCTATTAAAAATTTTTTTTAATAGTTTTATTTATCTATTTTGGCTGTGCTGCGTCTTCATTGCTATGTGGGCTTTTTTGTCTTTGTAAAAGCTGGGCTACTCTCTCGTTGCTGTGTACGGTCTTCTTATTGCTGTGGCCTTTTTTTGTTGCTGAGCACTGTCTGTAGGGCACGTGGGCTTCAGTAATTGCAACACGTGGGCTCAGTAGCTGCAGCTTCTGGGTTCAAGAGCACAGGCTCAATAGTTGTGCCCTATGGGCTTAGTTGCCCCGCAGCATGTAGGATCTTTCCGGATCAGGGTTCACACCCATGTCTCCTGCATTGGCAGCTAGATTCTTTACCACTGAGCCACAAGGGAAGCTCTTTAACTGCTTTTGATACAAGGTTTCCTTTAGTATTGTTAGGTACTCTGCATATTTGAGGACTGAATAGTTTACTGAGGCATGAATGTAATCCAAAGCCTCTGGACTAAATTCTGACCTTTTCTCTTTTTGCTCTGAACCGTAGTAATTTTCTCCTGTGTGATATGAGTTATTTTCCTGGAAATAGGCTGTCAATATCTACCTAGCATTTAAGCAGTAGGCTTCATTGGATAGGATAATCATTGTAGAGAAGCTGCTACCCCTGAAAGTTTTTAAGACTTGGACTTTTGAGACCATAAAGATGTCTAAAGAGTAGAGGAGGACTTCCCTGGTGGCTCAGTGGTGGAGAGTTGGCCTGCCAGTGCAGGAAACACAGGTTCAATCCCTGATCTGGGTAGATACCCCATGGTGCAGAGCAGCTCAGCCTGTGCTCCACAACTGTTGATACTGTGATCTAGCACCTGGGAGCCTCAACTGCTCCCAGCCTGCACATGTGAGCCTGCACATCCTAGACCCTATGCTCTGCAATGAGATAAGCCGCCGCAATGAAAATCCTGAGTACTGCAAGGAAGTGTAGCCCTCTCTTGTCAGAACTAGAGAAAAGCCCACGCAGCAATGAAGACCCAGGATAGCCGAAAATAAATAAATAAAATTATTAAAAATTATCAAAAAAGAATAGAGGAACATTTTATTTGAGAAGGAGGATGATATCTGCCTTATGCTTAATTCTTTGAAGTTTTAAGTAAATTCAAGTGAGAAAGAAAATTGAATACCAGTTTAGACAATTCCCAAAAGAAGGAAGAAAGTATAAATTGATATTCTTTCTCTCTATTAATAATGCTTTCTCCTATTTATATTAATTATTTTGCAGATATTTAATCATCTATGTGAGGTGCTTGAGCAGGTGCTTTGTAGCTTAAGCAGTGGCTCAGAAGAGGTGCTAAGTAAATGTTTGTTGAATGAATAAATGAATCTAAATAAGTTTTTTATTGATAAAACTGAGACTCAGATAAATAGAATAACTTACTCAAATGAGCTAGTAGGACTATATATTGAGGTTCTCAGTTCAGGGATCTTTTTGCTATATGTGGTGATAATTCTTTTTGTTAGTTGTTGTTGTTTTCTCTGATTCTGTATGTTCTCATTACATGTTAAATTGTCCATATTAGAATAGAAAAATATTTAAGAACAGTGGTATGCATACACTGAATAGTTAGTATATTGTTGATTTGTAAAGAGGTGACGAGGCTTTATCTGTTTAGTGCTTTATCCTCTACATTCTTTATGTCTTTAATGTTTAAAAATTATATGGGAAATGAGAAAAGCTGATCTTAAATTAAGGATCTTTTTCTTAAGAGTATTTGAGTTGATTAGTCAGCAGAGGGTGCTCTAACATTACACTTCAAGAGTTTCTTACAGGAGTCAGACAGGACTGAGCGACTTTCACTTTTCTTGTTACCGTAACTCAAGTGTTCAAATTTGTTACTTTTATATTAGGCTTATTTTAAGAGAAAAGACCTTCGTTCTTTAAAGAATACTTTGTTAGTATATCCTAATGCTAGTTAGATCTTAGGCCTCTGGTACAAAATTTAGAAAAAGTTCTCTGTCAACTGTAAAACATGTCTCTACTGGGATATTGTTTTGTATAAATTGACTTATTTTCAAGACTGACTATTGGAAATAAGTTGTTGAAACTACCTTTTGAATTTAAAGAAAAACAACAAATACTGATGTAGGTCTGAAGTTGTAGACATACTGTACCTATGTGATTTCAAAAGTGAATTTAACTAAATAACTTTACATCTTAATTGTAAATACTGTACAGGCTCTTCTCTTATATCTAGTCATTTTTCTAAGGTTGTGAGTTTTTAGAATTTTATAAATTATTCTGTAAACTAGATTTTTGAAATGTGGCTTACTTATTAGCATTTTATACATGTAGTATCCCTTTAGTTGGTTATTTCTATACTTTTTCATGCAAAAGAATAGACTTAGAAAGCTGAGACACACAGTGCTAGCCTGTAATTGTTTGTACCATAGAGAAAGGCAAAATAGATTGTATTCATTAAATTACTTTGGTTTGCATTTGAGTTAAACCTTTTTTTATTTATTAAAATGTACTCCTGTTTTCAGTGAATCACTAATGTAGCAAACTTATGAATAGAATGCATTTATTTAAATTAAATGGAGTGGGACAATAGTTCTCTAGAATATAGGGAACATTCCTTTCAATGCTAGTCTTAAAATACTGGTTTGCTATCTAATTCAGATGTTTAGACTAGAATGAGCACCCTTGGCTGACCTCAGAGTGTACCTGTTACTGCTATACCATGTATAGTATGTCCATGTGTTTTACCACTAATGAAAGAGTAAAGAAGCAACTACCTATACAGAAAAATTGTTAATTCATTTTGAGGATTGAATTAGAAAAGGCTAGAGCAATTTAAGGAAGAAAAAAAAAAGAATAAAATGTGAAAGTAGGTGTAACACTATTCTGGTGCAGTCAGTTTTTACTGCACAGTAGATTGAACCTTTCCTGGTTGTGTCTTCTGGGTTTATTCAGGTTCAAGTCCTCACTACTTCCTATTCTATTAAATTTAGGTTAAACTGGCAGGAGTAGCAATGTAACAGCCAAAAGGCTACATTACAGTTTACTCATAGTTATGGCTTATGTGGTTTCTGTATTATAGGTTAGGAGACCGGAAAATCCCATGGACAGAGGAGCCTGGTAGGCTGCAGTCCATGGGGTCGCTAAGAGTCAGACACGACTGAGTGACTTCACTTTCACTTTTCACTTTAATGCTTTGGAGAAGGAAATGGCAACCCACTCCAGTGTTCTTGCCTGGAGAATCCCAGGGACGGGGGAGCCTGGTGGCCTGCCGTTTGTGTACTGGAGTGGGTTGCCATTTCCTTCTCCAGGGGATCTTCCTGACCCAGGGATCAAACCCGGGTCTCCCGCATTGCAGGCAGACACTTCAACCTCTGAGCCAATGGGCAGTGTCCTCAATGCAAATAACTGCTCATTAGTTATAAAACATTCAAATAGACCTCTGTGAGATTCTAGCTTGTCATTACTTCTGGCTCTTTGTGCAGTTAACAGCAGTGCTTTGCAAAATTATTAAAGCCTTATAGCATGATTTTATTGTAAAATAATTTCTTTTTTATATGAGTAAACATCCAGTCCAGTTCTTTTTAATTTCTACATCATCTAATTCCTTCCAGTCATCTTTGTTTACAAATCTGCCTTTAACATTTGCCCACTTACTGTCAGGGCAGGAGGAGAAGGGGATGACAGAGGATGAGATGGTTGGATGGCATCACCGACTTAATGGACATGGGTTTGGGTGGACTCCGGAAGTTGGTGATGGACAGGGAGGCCTGGCGTGCTGCAGTTCAGGGTCGCAAAGAATCGGACACAACTGAGCAACTGAACTGAACTTACTGTCAAGAAAATTGCAGTGTACATATAGCATTAAAGATAAAAATACTGACACTCTTGCTTTTAGCAAAAATGAAATAGTTTTGGTTCTACTCATAAAATACTATATGAAGAAATACTTTCTTTGATTATGTGGTTAGGAATGTCATATGTCCTTAGAAATACACTGTTCATTCATTAGTTCTCAAGTTTTATGAAATTCATCGAAAGGATATCATCATCTAAAGACTCATAGTCTGAGATTTTACTTAAATGATCATTTTACCAATGTCATTAAAGTACTGGTTTGTGTCTCTTCGCAAAACTCTTCTGGTTTATCTAATTGTGTAGTCTTTTTCTGTCAATATAGGTGTAAAATAAGACATTTTGAATTTTCACCTGTGTTAATGAGAGCTGAAAGCAGACTCCAAAGATGAGGTCTGCGTCCTTATTTTATACTTCGTTGAAATACGATACAATGTTTTAGGTGACAAAGTAAGAAAATGAAAGAAGGATACATTATTATATCTTTCTTCTAGGTATAACATTATTCTCCCATTCTTACTAATCTTACAGATTTTTTTTTTCAGTTAGGAATAATTGATAATGATGACATAATTCCTGGAATGAAGTAGCAAAATCTTTCAAGATGGAGGAAAAAAATAAGATCACTAAGATGTCTGACTCAGTGACCCCATGGATGCAGCCTACCAGGCTCCTCCGTCCATGGGAGTTTCCAGGCAAGAGTACTGGAGTGGGATGCCATTGCCTTCTCCCAGTATATCTTAGATTTATAAAAAAAAGGTGCTGTGAATTCATATGGCAATTGCTAATCTTATTCTTTTTTTTTTTTAAGGGAGTTTTCATTGTGATTTTTGGAAGACTTTTAAGAAAGAATTAAAGTTATAAAATATTAATCTTAAAATAGTCATAACTGCACAGAAAAGATGGAGAAGGCAATGGCACCCCACTCCAGTACTCCTGCCTGGAAAATCCCATGAACAGAGGAGCCTGGAAGGCTGCAATCCATGGGGTTGCTAAGAGTCAGGCACGACTGAGCGACTTCACTTTCACTTTTCACTTTCATACATTGGAGAAGGAAATGGCAACCCACTCCAGTATTCTTGCCTGGAGAATCCCAGGGTTCGGGGGAGCCTAGTGGGCTGCCGTCTATGGGGTCGCACAGAGTCAGACCCTACTGAAGTGACTTAGCAGCAGCAGCAGCACAGAAAAGAAGTTCACAATCTAATATTGGGCTCATTGGATTTTTATTGGTATAACAAGCGTTAACTATTCTATGGATCTTGATTTATGCATTCAGCAGCTCTCATCTACCCTGTTTGACATTCTATGCACTTACAGTTGTTTTTTTTTTTAATATTGAGGGTAAAAAATAATTGATTATTGAATCTTACTACATTTAACTTGTATTCTGACTCAAATACTTATTTTTAAAATTGTACTTGATTTTTGTATGCTAGTATAGGTTGTTTTAAAATAATATTTGATTTAACTTAAGAATTTGTGTATAATTCCATTTTTGAACTGTAGAAAATGTGTACAACACTGAATTGCTAGTCATTTTATGGGATTATTGGTGAATCTATCCAGTAGGTTAACTGTGTGCATGCGTGCATGCTCACCCGCTTCAGTCATGTCCAACTCTTTGTGACCTCATGGACCATAGCCCGCCAGGCTCCTCTGTCCATCGGATTTTCCTGGCAAGAAGACTGGACTGGGTTGCCATGCTCTCCTCCAGGGGATCTTACAGACCTAGTGATCAAACCTTCATCCCCTGTGTCTACTGTGTTGCAGGTGGATTCTTCACAGTTGAGCCACTGGGAAAGCCCATATAGTTGGGAAGACAGTATGCTCTTTTAGTTTAAGTACGCACATTCATTTTTAATCTGATTACAGATACCTCAGAGGGACTTAAAGACTTAAAAAAGGTCTATTTTGTGAAAACGTATGGCATTACATAGAGCTCATTCAATTTTAAGAGGTTAGAGAGAAGGACAAGAAGTGTATAGGAGCTATAACTTGTTTATAGTGCAGTATTTTTTAAATTACTGTTTTTATTTCAGTTTTTAACTGAGGCTGGATTTTTTTCCTGATTTCAGAATTTACTAAAGAAAGCATTCTGTAATTTAGTTAATCCAAAATTATATTCATTTCTAGTTTTGAAAAATTTGTGTTAGTTACTGACATTCAGTTAAAAGTTTGAGGGTTTTATTAAGAGATATAACACATACATGACTAAAACTACTCACTGTTTTATTTTACTAGCAAGGCATTCATCCTGAATTTATTTTAAATAAAAATATGATCTCTAATGACTGATGATTTTTCCACAATTATATTATGTAGATTATAATTTTGTTTGTATAGTAGGCAAACATAAATACTGTTAGCTAATATTTGTATTTTGGTCAGGTAATGTATTTGGATCACTCATTTTGAAATAAACAGATGTATTTTCAAAGTTTTCCACTCTTAAACCTAGGAGTAATTCACTAATAGTTATTATGGAGGAAGGAACAAGACTGTGCATAAATAAAACCAAGCAGTCCTCTATTGGCCTTTGTGGAGAAGGCAATGGCACCCCACTCCAGTACTCTTGCCTAGCAAATCTCATGGATGGAGGAGCCTGGTAGGCTGCAGTCCATGGGGTCGCTAGCAGTCGGACATGACTGAGTGACTTCCCTTTCACTTTTCACTTTCATGCATTGGAGAGGGAAATGGCAACCCACTCCAGTGTTCTTGCCTGGGGAATCCCAGGGACAGGGGAGCCTGGTGGGCTGCCGTCTATGGGGTCGCACAGAGTCGGACAGGACTGAAGCGACTTAGCAGCAGCAGCAGCATTGGCCTTTGTTGAGGGGATTATTTAATTTTGATAATTAAGTTACCTTAGATTCTTTAAAAGGGCATAAAAAATAAGGTTTGTTCTTTGAAGTCTGCAAGATCTGTATTGTTAACTTGTTTGTTACTAAATAATTTGCTTCCCTGTGAGTAATGATTATATTAGGAAATGTTTTCTTATTTAGAAGTGGCTAATTTTTTTTTTTTTTAACTTTAGGTTATAGAAGAATATTCAGTGACTTTAGAAAATATTGACATAAAAAAACAGGTTATAACAGTTTGTAAAGGATAAGCCTAATTGATATTTGGAATTCTAAGCATAAAGAGAAGATTGGAAATTTATATGCTGTAATGTTAATAGTTATAAGTACAAAATAAGTGATTTCATGCTTCTTTAGGTGCTCTTCTCAGTTCTTAAAATTGTAAAATTTAAGTTGTTTAAAAAAAACTCATCATTCAAAATGAATACTGGTATGATAATTAAGTGTTGCAATACTGTGACATAACAGTGCTCATGCCTGATAGAGGGTTCGTTAGTACAATTTCATTATGTATATTGAAAATTCCCTGGGGAATGAAATGGCTAGTGGGGAATAAAACCCTGATGCCTGAAAACTTGCCATACTAGCCCAAGCAAGTAACTGTGTAAAATATCACCTTCCTGTGATTTGTGGTTAAAATCCCTTAATAGTTGATGATAAAATGTACTTGAAATCTATTTTGCATTTGTAGTTTAAATATTTATTTTTTCTTATAATGTACTCTTTAATTTTTAGGCATTATCCAATTGGTTTGCTATTTGATCTTCTTGCATCAAGTTCAGCTCTTCCTTGGAACATCACAGTACATTTTAAGGTATAGTCTATATAACATATTCCATTTGTCTCATTTGTGGTACTACTTAGTAAATAGCCTTAGAGTAGAATTTTAAGTTGTTATGCTTTCCCATGATACTTTTATTTGCTAAGCTACCATTTGTGTTTATGTGTAAGATGTCCTTTGATTTCTTCTTTACTTTTGGCACAACCATTTAAACATTTAATGTATGAGTGCCTGTTCTTTATTGAAGCTAGACACACCATGTTTGAAATTAAATATTTTGGAATTATTTTCATTAAAAAAATAATCTCAAATAGGGAGGGCAAAATCCAGAGTGCATGTGGGCATGAGAATGGGGAAGGAGGCAACCTAACAATGAGTAACTCTAAGGCTATTTTGATGGAATGAACAGAAGTGTTAGGAGACAGAAAGCCAAAGACTTGATGTAAGTCTGTTTTGAGAAATATTAATTCCTGTAGTTCTTCAAGAGTCTAGGCTAGTTTTATTGTAACTTAATTTTATCTCAGTGTTTTATAAAAATCTCATCTCTCTTTCTGTCTAAGCACCCTGATTCTCCATGCCCCACCGCATAAGCAATTCACAAGTAGTGCTGAAGGACTGGACCCCTTCTATTAGTTGATCACTAGGCAGTGATTCTCAAATGTGAAATATAGTGGGAGTGAAACATGTTAAGAGTTTAAAAAGTCATTTAGGTATCTGATTTACTTTTGCATTCACTTCAGTTCCGTCGCTCAGTTGTGTCCAACTCTTTGCGACCCCATGAATTGCAGCACGCCAGGCCTCCCAGTCCATCACCAACTCCCGGAGTTCACTCAGACTGGTATCCATCGAGTCAGTGATGCCATCCAGTCATCTCATCCTCTGTCGTCCCCTTCTCCTCCTGCCCCCAATCCCTCCTAGCATCAGAGTCTTTTCTAATGAGTCAACTCTTCGCATGAGGTGGCCAAAGTTAGGGACACTTATTCAGAGTGAGTGCCCAGAGGCTTGCCATATCTTTCTAAGTTGCTTTCCTTCCCATTTTTCTAAAATTGAATTTGTGGTTCGTTGACATTTATTTCCCTATTATTTGGACTAAAATGCTTTACATAGCACCATGTTCCCATAGACATTAGTTACTACAAAACCATACTGAGGGAGGACATGGTTCTGATATGCATGAGTTTCAGTTACTCTGAAAAGCCAAGTCTGCCTGTATGTATAATAATTTATGTTTAGAATAGTATGAAGGTAAAACTACTTCAAGCATAATAAGTGTAGCGGTTCCATGTTGCCTAACAGGTCTTTTCCATTATGTTGCGAAGTAATTCTGGTAGTTAGATTATGTGTGTGTGTGTGTGTGTGTGTCATACACTAAAAAAGTTTGAAATCTAGGTTAACATACATCATATCTACCTGTTTATTTATTCATTCAATAAATATTCAGTCTACTGTGGACCAGCCACGCAGTGTTCTCTGAGCCTGAGATATATGAGTGAAAGACACTTACACACATTTTATGGTACATAGCTGGCATTGGATGCTAGGCCCTTTGTAATTATCAATTGAATTAGTTGATGGATTGTAATAATGATAGGAAAGGCTTAGAATCTTTATGATTGGTTTACCGTCATGTCAGATTTTAAGAAATTTTATATAGGGTTTTCCAGTAGTCATGTATGGATGTGAGAGTTGGACTGTGAAGAAGGCTGAGTGCCGAAGAATTGATGCTTTTGAACTGTGGTGTTGGAGAAGACTCTTGAGAGTCCCTTGGACTGCAGGGAGATCCAACCAGTCCATTCTGAAGGAGTTCAGCCCTGGGGTTTCTTTGGAAGGAATAATGCTAAAGCTGAAACTCCAGTACTTTGGCCATCTCATGTGAAGAGTTGACTCATTGGAAAAGACTATGATGCTGGGAGGAATTGGGGGCAGGAGGAGAAGGGGACGACAGAGGATGAGATGGCTGGATGGCATCACTGACTCGATGGGCGTGAGTGTGAGTGAACTCCGGGAGTTGGTGATGGACGGGGAGGCCTGGCGTGCTGCGATTCATGGGGTTGCAAAGAGTCGGACACGACTGAGCGATTGAACTGAACTGAACTGAATGTGAAAACATTGGAGAACATTTAACCTTAACTCAGTAAACAAATATATTCCAAACAACCAATGCATGATATAAAATTATGCATGTGTGAAAGATTCATTCAAAGTACACAATTAACATCAGTAATTTTAATGTAACAGAGGTTGAATGTTTATTGATGTGGTTTCAGATACCATGTTAATGTTATAGTAAATTGCATACTAAATACTGGGTTCTAGTCTTCAAAATGGTCAATTTTAAATGAGTTGTATATGAATTATATCTCAGTTATTATTATTTTTTTTAAAAGACACAATGGTTAGTAATTTTCCAAATTTGGAGGAGAAAACACAAGTCTATGTGTCAGAGAAGCTCAGCAAATCTAAAGCAAATAACTATATAGAAAACTACACCTAGGCACATTATAATCCTTTGAAAGCCAGTTATAAACAGAAAATCTTGAAAGCAGCCACCAAAAAATGACACATAAAAGAGAACAGTATGTAAACAATGGCTGACTTTTCATCAAATAGTGGAGAACGAAGGAAAATGGAGTGATATGTTAAAGCACTGAAAGAAGCTATGGGCAAGAATGAAGAGCATTGGAGATGGTAAATAAATGATAAGTAGAAAAGATGACCTCTTCTTTAAAAGAGAAGTGACGGTTTAAGGTGATAATAGTATATTTTGGGCTTCACTTGTGGTTCAGCAGTAAAGAACCTGCCTGCAGTGCAGGAGATGTGGGTTCAGTCCCTGGGTCAGGAAGACCCCATGGGGAAGGACATGGCAACCCACTACAGTATTCTTGCCTGGGAAATCCCATGGACAGAGGAGCCTGGCGGGCTACAGTCCATCGGGTCACAAAAAGCCAGACAAGACTTGGTGACTAAATCACCACCACCAATATAATTTTAAGGAAGGGTTAATAATATGTGTAAGTAAAATAGGTGACCACATTTGTCTAAAGGATGAGTCTGTAAAATCCTCAATTACTTACTTGTGGGTCCCAAATAAAAAGAAATGCAAGAGGCAAAATGATCGTCTAAGGAGTCTTTACAAATAGCTGAGGAAAGAAGAGAAGTGAAAAGCAAGGGAGAAAGGGAAGGATATACTGAACTGAATGCAGAGTTCCAGAGAATTGCAAGGAGAGATAAGAAGGGTTTCTTAAATGAACAATGCAAGGAAGTAGAGGAAAGCAATAGAATGGGAAAGACTAGAGATATCTTCAAGAAAGTTGGAGAGATCAAGGGAACATTTCCTGCAAGGATGGGCATGATAAAGAACAGAAACAGTAAGGACCTAATAGAAGCAGAAGATATTAGGAAGTAATAGCAAGAATACACGGAACTATACAAAAAGGTCTTAATGACCCAGATAACCATGATGGTCACTTACCTAGAGCCAGACATCCTGGAGTGTAAAGTCAAGTGGGCCTTAAGAAGCATGAAGTACCATCAAAGTTAGTAGAAGTAATGGAATTTGAGCTGAGCTATTTAAAATCCTAAAAGATGATGCTATTGAAGTGCTATGCTTAATATGTCAGCAAATTTGGAAAACTCAGCAGTGGCCATGGGGCTGGAAAAATTCACATTTATTTCAGTCCCGAAGAAGAGCAATGTCAAAGAATGTTCAGGCTACCATACAGTTACGCTCATTTCTCACGGTAGTAAGATTATGCTCAAAATCCTTTAAATTAAACTTCAACAGTATGTGAACCAAGGACTTCCAGATGTACAAGCTGGGTTTAGAAAAGGCAGAGGAACCAGAGATCAAATTGCCAATGTTCATTGGATCATAGAGAAAGCAAGGGGATTCCAGAAAAATGTCTGCTTCATTGACTGTGCTAAAACCTTTGACTGTGTGGATCACAACAAACTGGAAAATTCTTAAAGAGATGGGAATACCAGACCACCATGCCTGTCTCCTGAGAAACCTGTATGCAAGTTAAGAAGCAACAGTTAGAACTTCACATGGAACAGTTTACTTAAGATCATGACATCCTGTGCCATCACTTCATGGCAAATAGGAGAAAAAGTAGAAGCAGCGACAGATTTTATTTTCTTGGGCTCCAAAATCACTGATGGTGACTGCAAGCATGAAATTAAAGGACACCTATGACAAAGCTATACAGCATATTCAAAAGCAGAGACATTACTTTGCCAACAAAGGTCCATATAGTCAAAGCTATGGTTTTTCAGTAGTCAGGTATGGATGTGAGTGCTGGACCATAAAGAAGGCTGAGCATCAAATAATGGATGATTTTGAACTGTGGTGCTAGAGAAGACTCTTGAGAGTCTCTTGGAAGCAAGGAGATCAAACCAATCAATCCTAAAGGAAATCTTTCCTGAATATTCTTTAGAAGAACTCAGGCGGAAGCCGAAGTTCCAATACTTTGGCCACCTGATATGAAGAGCCGACTCATTGCAAAAGACCGTGATCCTGGGAAAGACTGAAGGCAAAGGAGAAAAGGGCAGCAGAGGATGAGATAGTTAGATGGCATCACTGACTCAATGGACATGAATCTGAGCAAACGCTGAGAGATAGTAAAGGACAGGGAAGCCTGGCGTGCTAACAGTCCATAGGGTTGCAGAGTGTCTGACACAACTTAACAACTGAACAACAGCAAAGAAG
>SJYT01044571.1:39420-85181 GCA_006410635.1 Cephalophus harveyi | reverse complement strand
TGAGCGCTGAAGAATTGATGCTTTTGAACTGTGGTGTTGGAGAAGACTCTTGAGAGTCCCTTGGACTGCAAGGAGATCCAACCAGTCCATTCTGAAGGAGATCAGCCCTGGGATTTCTTTGGAAGGAATGATGCTAACGCTGAAACTCCAGTACTTTGGCCACCTCATGCGAAGGGTTGACTCATTTGGAAAGACTTTGATGCTGGGAGGGATTGGGGGCAGGAGGAGAAGGGGACGACAGAGGATGAGATGGCTGGATGGCATCACGGACTCGATGGTCGTGAGTCTGAGTGAACTCTGGGAGTTGGTGATGGACAGGGAGGCCTGGCATGCTGCGATTCATGGGGTCGCAAGAACTGGACACGACTGAGCGACTGAACTGAACTGAATATTCTAAATGCTAAATATTTTTCTCTTTAATGGTTGAGTCATATTCTATCTATCCCTCTGTCTAGATATAGGTATATAGATATGTAGAGAAAGAGCAAATTAGGTAAAATGGCGGTGGTCAGGCTCTCTCATCCCATGGTTTCTTGCTCTCCTGCCACATTGTGTAAATACATGGTCATGTAACAGCTGAGATCACTATAGCACTGTGCATGTGTGTCAGGATGTATCCACTGTGCCACAGGCCACTCTTTAAGTATATATAAGCTCTACCTGAAAAACCACAGACGCTGCATTTTGGCTGTGTCCTCTGGGTTAGCCATCAAGGAATACAGTGTGGCTGCAATACGGCTGCTGCGCCAGCCTGGAGAGAATAAACCTTTCTGCGGTTCCTACAGCTCCTTGAGTCTTCCAGTTTCCCTGCTCACGCCTTGTGTACCCTGGGTTCAGTTAACAGTGAAATATAGCAAGACAAGATATGTCACATCTTCTGTGTCCTTTCATCTATGGATGCACACTTAGGTTGCTTCCATATGTTGGCTATTGTAAATAACGGTGCAGTGAACATTGGACACATATATTTTTTCAAATTAGCGTTTTTGTTTTCTTCAAGTAAATGCCTAGAAGTGGAATTGCTGAATTGTGTGGTAGCTCTATTTTTAGGAACCCCCATACTGCGTTTCGAGCTTCCCTGGAGTCTCAGCGGCAAAGATTCCACCAGCAATGCAGGAGCCATGGGAGACAGGTTTGATCCCTGGGTCAGAAATATCCCCTGGAGGAGGGCATGTCATCCCAGTCCCATGGACAGAGGAGCCTGGCACCTCTGTCCATAGGGTCCATAGGGTCGCCAAGGGTTGGACACGACTGAAGCAACTTTACACGCGCACACACATACTGTTTTCCATAGTGGCTATACCAATTTACCAGCTTCCCTGGTGACCCAGCAGTAAAGAATGCACCTGCCAATTCAGGAGCCACAGGAGATGCGAGTTTGATCCCTGGGTCAAGAAAATCCCCTGGAGAAAGGCATGGCAGGCCACTCCAGTATTCTTGCTTGGACACTTCCATGGACAGAAGAGCCTGGGAGGCTACAGTCTAAAGGGTCACAAAGAGGTGTGACTGAAGCACATGTATGCACACAGGCAACACATACCAACTTACATTCCCACCAGCAGTGCACAAGGGTGAGCTTTTCTCCACATCCTTGCCGACACTTGTTACTTGTTGTCTTTTTGATAACAGTCATTCTGACAGTTGTGAGGTGTTATCTCATTGTGGTTTGCCTTTTAGTCAAGGCAACTCTCTTTAGTGAGGCAATTCATGCAGAAGGCTGTTTGTTAGCAGTGCTCCCAGGAGCTGGAAACTAAGGCTTCACTTCTGAAAGGAGCACTGGGCGCACCTCACGGCGTCCGTGAAGTTGCTCCTGCTCCGTGTTCTTGCTTGTCAAGGAGCTCTCAGTATCCTAGAAGGCAAATAGTGTCTGTTGGGTTTTGAGGGTGATTTTATAAGAAATACACTCTTAATTTTTTTCTCCTGAGTTTGAAGCCAGTTGAAAAAGTAAGATATAGGAATGATACACATGGAGTTAAAACGTCCGTTTTTTTACTGATAAATGCAAATTGGAGACTATGTAGTTATTATGTTCAGTAATCACCCGGTGTATCTCCTATCTGAAACTAAGCATATCCTCAAACTGCTGGCCTCCCTCTGTACTGCCTGGAATGCATACTCCTGGACAAGCAGAGGACAGCTCGGCCCTGAGGGCAATCTATGCAGAAAGAAGAAGCATCCTCAGAAGTAGCTGAGCCTCCTATGCACCATACCTTCTCCTAATTTTATCTGAGGTCATAAAGTAGAAAGTGTTTCCATGCCTTTCTCTCGTGGGGCATAGAAAATGAGAACATACTTCATTGTGCAAAAATAAGGAGTGAAATTTAAGCATTCCTTCTTAATTCTGCTACTTCCTCTGGATACTTTTGGTCTTTCCCTCAGGCTTTGTGTCCTCAAAATAGCTCAACAGAAGATGTTATCTTCATTGGCATCTTCTAACAAGGTCCTTCTGTCCCTGAGGCTAGCTTCAGGCTTCTAAAAAGAGAACGTGTAACTATGAGTCTGAACTATAGATATGAAATGCTTTCTTTTTTTCCCCGCATAGCACATCGTTTAAAGATGCACATTCTACCAGACTAATTATGAAAAACTATGATTGTCTTACCATCCCCATTCAATTGCTGCTCTAGAAAATGGCAACTTTCAAATATTTTGTTTTCCTTTAGTATCTACCTTCATGTTTCTTAATAATCCACTTACATTGGCATGTCTTGATTTTCACATTTAAAACATTATTTGTTGACTTCTTACTGTGGAAGAATAAATACTAGGTTTTTGGTTCTCTTGCTTCTCACTTTACACATGTTCCCTTCTCACCCCCATTCTACCACCATAATTATGACGTAGTTTTGTTTAGATCAGATTCAAGGCATTGCATCATTATCACTATATGTGTGTATGTGTGCATGCTGAGTTGCGTCCCACTCTTTGCGACCCCAAGGACTGTAGCACTCCAGACTCATCTGTCTGTGGCATTTTCCAGGCAAAGAATACTGGAGTGGGTTGCCATTTCTTATTCCAGGGGATCTGCCCAACCAAGGGATTGAATCCGCATCACCTGTGTTTCCTGCATTGACAGGCAGATTCTTTATTGCTGTGCCACCTGGGAAGCCCTACATTATTAATATCAGTGTTATTCACATTTAAGCCATGTTCTATACCATGACTCGGAGAAGGTAATAGCAAGCCAAGCCAGTACTCTTACCTGGAAAATCCCACGGATGGAGGAGCCTGGTAGGCTGCAGTCCATGGGATCACGAAGAGTCAGACACGACTAAGCGACTTCACTTTCACTTTTCACTTTCATGAACTGGAGAAGGAAATGCCAACCCACTCCAGTGTTCTTGCCTGGAGAATCCCAGGGACAGGGGAGCCTGGTGGGCTGCCGTCTATAGGGTCACACAGAGTCAGACACGACTGAAGCGACTTAGCAGCAGTAGCAGCTACACCATGACTACTTTTTCTTTCTTGCAAAACTTCTTGGTTTTCCAGGAATTAAGAATGATCTTACTTTTTGTATGTGTAGTGTCCCAATGTCTGATCACTGATTTATTCCTAAATTCTAATCTATTTTGTATAAATTTCTTCTCAATATGTTGAAAAAAGTCATGCTTTAAATTACTTTTATCTTCTGAAAGAAACTTTCTTTTTGTTCTTTCTTACCTGCTCCGTTCTGAGCTAATTTGTCTCTGGGACTGCAGTGCTATTTTTATTCTGATATTTTTTCCATTATCAAGTTGGGGCTTTCCTTTTCTGCTTTGATTCCTATATCCCATGTCTTTTCATTTCCTGTTTACTTCTTTGTAATTCCTCTTCTAGCATTTTCCTGAGAAAGGGTACTTAAAAGGCAAAACTTCTATGGCATTACGTGTTACAAAATATTTATTTTCTTCTACTTTCTGAAAGATTATTACAATTATGCACAACTTTATGGTTCCGTCCCTTTATTCCACTTTAACATTTTTGCCTTCTTAGATTTGTTTCCAGATATTTTTTTTGTTCTCTGTTTATCTTCTTTGTCTTACCACTCTATTCTATTTGAGGGATGCATTTTCATCTTTTATTTTACTAACTGTATTATTAGAGCAGATGTGGGTTTTTTTTGTTTGTTTTCTATATTTTCATCTCCTGGAAGATTCCTTGTTTCCTCCAAGATATTGTTACTGTTTGCTTCATTCTTTGACTCTTGCATGGCATTATCCTTGAATTTCATGTGATACCTTTTACTAAATACTCATTTAATAGGATAATACAGAAAGCCTGATTAAATGCTAATCAGGTGTGTACGTTGGTGGGTTTTATTATAGATGGAACTGGTTAGACTTTTCACTGAGAGCTTTAAGTTTTTTTCTCTTGGACTGTGAACTTTATGCCTCGACTCTATGCTTCTGGCTGCAGACACACTTAAGGCTTGTGGGAGAGGAGTATCCTATCAAATTTCCACTCTCACCTGTGTCTGGTCTCCCCTCCCCTCCCCCAACCAAGGATGACACTTCTGCCTCTAATCTACCAGCAGGGTATGGGGGAGAAGTTGCTCAGCTGAGCCAAGAGAAGATGGGAACATCTTATCTAGCTTCTTAAATGATCTACTTAGTTTTTTTCCTCTTTGCCCCCACCTTTATTTCCATAGCTCTAGGTAGCTGATATTGGTGATTATTAAGCTTACAGGAGACATTTTGTGGAGGGTAAATTGGGTTACTCCTCTGTTGTCTCTGCTACTAGTTGAAATATGCCCACACCTGACAGGTTAGATTCTCTCATTCTTCTGCTTTTTGGCCTTTGGTCATTTTGATTTTGTGTCCAATTCATTTTGTACTTGGGGTGCAATTAGTTCCCTTACTGTTGTTTTAGTTAGGTTTTTTTGGAGAGATGCCAGAGATAAAAGTGTTTGCTCAATATGCCATGTTTAACAAAAATGTCTTCTTCAATGTATCAGCACTGTGTTCTCCCCAGATGCATACACTTACTCTCTTTCCTTTATCTCCTATATATTCACATCTTTATGTTTAGAAAACATGTGTTTACAGATCTTAGAATCTTCTGAATCTTCTCAAATGAATATACAAAATAGAGATTTGATTTCCAACTGCTATCTCCTTACAAACTATCCAGAACAGGTCTTACACATTTCATCTTAATGACTACTTTAGACCCAAAATAATTTTTATTGATAACAGTAATATGGTAATTCATTATGGTATGCTGTTACCCAAGTGCTAATTAAAAGGAAAGATAGTTGAAGGATAAAAGAGGGCTTGAAAGCACATCACACAAAAGTTCCTTCCTAATATATTTCCTGCCTATCACACTTATTACTGCAGGGTGGGTTGACAGGTTAATTATGTACTAGGCAGGAGAGCTGGTACAGAGGATGTTACAATCTCAAAAGCAAACACTTATAATCATTTTATCTAAATATAAGACAAACTCACCTTGGTGAAGGACTGCATTTAGTGATTATATGTAAGGCGACCTCTCTATGTATAGATTACAGATGGAACCTAGTTAAATGTTACACCATAGAGCTGGTAGATAAATGCTGACCCTGCAGCAGTTACCCGGCACTCCTGTCTAGGAATTCTGTCAAAATTTACAAACTTGCTTCATTCTTCCATTGCTAATAATTCTGACTTCTCTATTTCTTTCTCATAACCAAACTTTTTAATAGCAGATTTTCCACATGGTGTTCTAAAAGTTTATATGGTATATAATTGAAAAATCTTATGTTCATAGTGTATATTTAATTTAAAATGGTGAGAATTTATCATTTTGCTTAGGGAGGACCTTTAGCCTATGGAGGACTCTCCTGTCAAAATCCTGCTAGTGGCTCCCATCCTCCTCTATCTTGTCCCCTGAAATATATCTGGGCCAGAAGCTCATCTCCATGTTGGACAGCTCCCCACCAATTGAGAATCCCAATAGAAAGTTCTGGGTCTGTTTTATTTTGTTTTAGATTGAGAAGATCCTTCTTTTTAATTTCTTTCCTATGACATTAATTCTTACCTTCTGGACTTACACATCAACTCTCTACCTCTTTCACAGGACAATTTCCTAATATCTGTACATAGTTGACATATCCTTTGAAAGTCCTGTTTCCTCTTCTGTACCCTGCTCATTTTCTTCTTTGTTTCTACTTGTCATTTTTTCCAGAATCTTCTTTGTGTTAGTTGCCATTCTCTGGAAGATTTTCCATGATCTTTCAAATGAGTAGCTTATAACTTAATATAACACTTTAGATGTGTGTGTATACACAGACACACACACACACACACACACACACACAGATTATGGTGAACCTATTAAGCTTGCTCTGAATGCTGTTCTTTTTCTGGCGCAGTCCAAGGTTCCAAGGGCTGTGCTAGCAGCAGTTTCTCATCGTGTTGGCTTATACGAAGCACCAGACCTTTTCTGTCCCCTCAACTCACCTATTGTTCCCAAATAAACATGATTTTTTTTTTCTACTTCTCACCAAAAATATTTTCAAACTTTGGAAAAATATTAGCACTGTACTGTTTTATGACATTCTATTTCCTTTTTCAAAAATTGCACTTCTTCCAACAATGGGTGCATTTTTTTTTTCTAGTGTGTACACTGTACTTAGAATTTATTTTAACTCATTTCTCTTGATTCTTTGGCACATAGAATATGGTGAATGGTGGGTAAAACTTAATTCACTTCAACTTAACAATCAAATACCTAATTGTGGAACAAATACAGCCCAAAGTACAGTATTAAGCCCTTCTTAGGCACACGTTAGCAATCCAGTATGTCTTCGGGACAAGACAAAATGTGAACAGGTAACATTCTAACAGAGCGACACCTACTGTGGAAAGAGTACTATAGCTATTATAAAATGATGGTGAGGCAGGATGATTTGTCCCACCTTCCAGGCTACCCTGAATATGTTATACCTTTGGGTGGCTAAAATTATACTGTTGGGCCATGAATTGATATGACACTTTGATAACTTTGCCTGACTCGACAGCTTAGGATAATACCACTGCAGTAATTCTACTCGCTTGTTTATATGGCTTTATTGGTATCATCAGAGGCTCGACTCTGAGAAAAATAGTAACCAACTATGAACAAAGCCAAATACAAGTCATTTAGATTTATTGTAAATAGGCTCTGAAGAACATGAACAATGTCACTCTCTCTCTGATCAGCCTTGACCTAAGTTCAAAGCTTTGCTCCTTGCAAAACATTTTCACACCTGGAATTCTCTTTGAGCCTTATAGTAACATGATGAGGTAGGTAGAATAGAGATTACTGTCTCCACATTACAGATGAGAAAACTGAGGTGGTGTGACTTGCTCGACCAAAGTTGTAGAACCAGTACAAAGAGCCACTGATCCCTGAATCCTGGCTTTTTCATTCTACCAGAAGTCAGTCTCAGGGGCCAGCCATTTTCCTGGCTCTCTCTGCTACATGTATTGGAAGAGAGAATGTTTATTTAGATGATGCACAGAACTCACAGGGGTCATGCGTAACTTGTGACCTTTAGGAGTGAGGATTACTCAACACAGATCCAAAAAGAGCCAAGGTTTAAGAGGAGAAGCAGGCCAATCTAATTTAGACCTTCCTTTGTGAAAGCTAAGCCAGTGAAACCATTTGATGGATTCTTTTTAATATGGTATTATTGTCAGGGAATAGCTTCAATATGCACCGTAAGCATTAAATGCTAAAAATAATAACAGCAATTATAGATTGTTCTGACACCAGAAGAGTAGAATTATGCTGCTTAACTGCATTGCCTTTAGCCAATAAAAATGCAAAATCACTTTTCTGGAAACTGTTTTCCTCAGTGCTAGATTACCAAGAGATGGCAGCATTCCATCCATCATTCAGCAAGTATATATTCTTTGCTTGGGAACTGAGATTTCCTCTTTTCCCAATGAAGTGTTGAGCACAAAGAATAAAATTTAAAATATGAATCTGTCTCATAATCATCCGTTTTCACACAGTCACATGGCTCTAGATTGCCCAAATCTAAATTTAGATGCTGATGGTACATAACTGTAAAGATTCAAATAACCTACTTTAAAATAATACATGGCATATAGTTGATGGTAATGCACAAAATCCACTGAGTGATTCAAGGAAGGATATGGTGATATATGATTCCTCCTGGGTGTACTTGAAGATTTCCATGTGTAGGCTTCCCTTTTCTGCGTACATTTGGGAATTCGGTATCACAAAAGTGCAAGTGCAAGTTGCTCAGTCATGTCCAATTCTTTGTGGCCTCATGGACTGTAGTCCACCAGGCTCCTCTATCCATGGAATTCTCCAGGTCAGAATACCCAAGTGGGCAGCTGTTTCCTTCTCCAGGGGATCTTCCCCACCCAGAGATCAAACCCAGGCCTCCTGCATTTCAGGCAGATTCTTTACCATCTGAGCTGCCAGGGGAACTGGATTCAGTATCACATGTACTGTATTAATAAGCTGAGACCAGTTTGTTTATAGCTTGACGTTCTGTTTGGAGTTTGACAGTGTTTGCCATTGGAAGCTTTTAGTAAGTGTGGCATCACAATCTATCCCTATGTACTAGTCAATGAAAAAAGCCTCAAGATGTGATCATAAGGAAAGGTGGAAGCATTTTTTTTTTATTAGGGCAGATTCAGGAATGGTCATAAAGTTAAAATTTTCAGAAGTTTATATTTCCAGTGTTCAGCTGGTCATAAAAACTTCCTTCAGTTTTTTTTTTTTTTTTTTCCCCATAATTTGAGTTATTACCTTATGGCAGAGGCCAATGGAAAAAATAAATTTTGAGGCCTTTCTCATAACAAAAGGAATGCTTTTAAAGTATATGGCTATATTACTGGTCTTTTTCTTTTGTTTTGGTAACTGTATAGTTTACTTTACCAGTAATTATCTTCAATTGTCAAATATCACAGATTTATCATAGAATTAACTTGTCCACCAGGGGCTCTGACTGTGAAATACCTTAGACCCAGTTTGGGAAACTGCGGACTCTCTACTAATGCGTCTCATTGCTTTCTGCTTTAGTGGAGATCATTACAGCTTCTCTTGATCAGAACACCATGGTGCTGGGAAGCATCTGCGTTATTTATCTTCATCTCAAGAGATGACTCATTTATCCCGGATTTGAAGGAAGGTGCCGGAAGTCATATAGCAAGTTAGCAGCAGAAGCAGGCACACCCAGCTCTAGTCTTCTGACTTCCAAAAGCAGTGGACTTTCATTACACTAAAAATGTTCAGAAAATGACACCATTGGTTTTTAAGATGAGCCAGTGCCACAGTCCCCTTCAGGTATCCTAGTTAATTGGCTTGGAGGAATTTGAGCCATTCTTACATGAGGTTTGGGAAGAGAAAGCAGATGCTTTCCACATAGTCAGGGATCTCCACATAGTCAGCGAAGCTGCTGGTGACTCCTGGGTGCTTGCTGGGAAGCCAGAGGTCCTATCTTAGACCAAAGACTTCAGTAACCTCAGATTTCCTCCATGTCTGAAGGCAGGAATCTTTATCTCTTGTAGGAAACTTTATGCTCTTGTTTCTATACAGTCCTGAGACAGGGTCAACTGAGCAGGACTTCAGTGAAAATGTTAAGTCGCTTAGTCACGTCTGACACTTTGTGACCCAGGGACTGTAGCCCATCAGGCTCCTCTGTCCATGGAATTCTCCAGGCAAGAATACTGGAGTGGGTAGCCATTAAGGGCATGGCTCGAGGATCCTCTAGAAGATCTTCCCAACCCAAGGATCAAACCTGAGTCTCCTGCATTGCAGGCAGATTCTTTACTGTCTGAGCCACCAAGTCCTCATGGGCTTGCCAGTTGTTTTTGTAGATGAGACGTTTTTCCTCAGGAAACTCATAGCTTTGATGAGAGGAATATATCCTTCCCTCTTCGTAGACCCCAGGCTGTTTTCCACAGATCAGATGCTAGACACAGACTTGTCAGGTGCTATGGTACTGCTGTAACCAAGAGAGGCCTGAAGGATGGTTCCTACATGGCTGATGAGCAGATTAACTGACCCTCCTTTTCCTTCCATCAGCAGTGCCCTGAGGGATTAGCAGGGGGGTCCCAGGGACATGGGATTTTTATTGGTGATGCACATAGCCTGTCTCCTTGGTTTCCATGCATATTCCTGCAATACAGACCCAGGACACTGGAATTCATAAAGGAGCTGTCTCCTACAAAGCTCTTTTTCCTTTCCACAAGCCAGTCATTATTAAGGCCTGCATAAGGGGACCTAGTGCTCATTCTCCCAAGATCCACTTGGGGAAACAATATGAGCAATTCTTGACAATAATGATAGCCTTTGTTAAGTGTGAGGCTATCACACTTAATAATACATTCAGAATAATAATACCGAATGCTTTTCATAAATTGTTATTCTGAATGCTTTTCATAAATTAGTGTTTATTCCTCACAAATAACCCTGTGGAATTGCTGCTATTATTACCTCCGTTTTGCAGATGGAACTGAGTCCTAGAGAGGTGAAACAACTTCTTGAGGATTTGAACACAGAGAGAGACTGTCTCCAGACTCCTTACTGGTACCAAACCACACTGTCTCTGTGCCCGTTTCTGCCCCATCATGGGTAGCATTTTATTTCTCTCTTCAGAAAGTCAAAATACAGCTAGTGATGGTGTCACCTGTTTGTTCCTTATCTATATTGCCAAAGAACACAAAAACAATCAGGGCACAAGCCTAGATAGCTGGAGATTTGATTCCTGGATTGGACATGTACAGGCTGTCTGATGTGGACATAGATGTGGCCCAACCCTGGGGACAGCAGCCTCCTTGCTGGAGATGTCCTGCCTCAGACCACCACCACTAGTCTGCTGAGAGTGAGGCTGCCACAGGTCAGGCCCGGGCGCTGATGTAGAAAGGTGATCTGCCACGTCTTCCTTCTAATGAAACAGATCCCATAGACACTGATTTTCCAACAAGCCCCAGAGTCATTTTGTGGTCAGACTTTACCTGTTTGAGTCCATCAAGTTCATCTTGTTTCCACTTATTGCTGGAAACAGAAATATGACTCTGATTTACACCCTCACAGAAAGTAAACCTTTCAGCTGTTGCTTTCCAGAGTTTCCTTAAGGGAAAGGGAGGAGGGAAGGGCCCTCGTGGAAACATTTTCCTAAGGACTTTTCTCCACCTCCCCACCTAGTTTAGTCCTGACTAAACACAGACCTGGGAGAAGGCAGTGGCACCCCACTCCAGTACTCTCGCCTGGAAAATCCCGTGGACGGAGGAGCCTGGTGTGCTGCAGTCCATGGGGTCGCGAAGAGTCGGACACGACTGAGAGACTTCACTTTGACTTTTCACTTTCATGCATTGGAGAAGGAAATGGCAACCCACTCCAGTGTTCTTGCCTGGAGAATCCCAGGGACGGGGGAGCCTGGTGGGCTGCCGTCTATGGGATCGCACAGAGTCGGATGACTGAAGCGACTTAGCAGCAGCAGCAAACACAGACCCTCTTAAAATTCCAGCTCCTGTTTTAACTTCTGCAGCTGCATACCACTCTCCCCACTTCAGGAATTTTATTCCAGCCTCTGCTTCAGGGTCTCTACCTCCATAGCGTTTAGTTGAGGTGAGCTGAGTATATCTGTTCATGAATCTTTTTTTTTTTTAATTTGCTTTACAATGTTTTGCTGGTTTCTGCTGTGCAGCAACATGAATCAGCCATAATTATATATACAAATCCCTTCCCTCTTGAACCTTCCTGCCCCCTCCCATCCCACACACTACCTGCCATTCTTATTCCTGTACCATTAGGCTCAGGACAGTCTTAATTCAAGCTGTGCGCTGCACATTGACACACAGAGAAAACTAAGCATTTAAGTCAATCAAATCTATTTCTAAGATACATTTACTTTCTTGGTCATTATACAGATTCAGTTACAAGGCTAAGTGTCTCTAAGTAGCAGTATTCACTGGCTAGGTTTTATCTGTTCTGCTAGATTCCCTCATCTTGCAGGTGACTATAATTGGCCTGCCCCGGAAGAAGATGATGAGAGGCCTTCTATTAAATTAAATTCATTTTGATTAAAAAAGCTGTAGTTAATAATAGTATTATTCAATAAAAGTATAGTAACATTTACTGATATGCAATGTAAGCCAATATTTATACTAGGAGTTTTAATCATATTGTCTCATTTAAATAAAAAAAGGTAACCCTGCAAGGTAAATACTGTTGTCTCCATTTCACAGATGAGAAACTTGCCCAAAGTCATATTGTTAGTAAGTGGAAAGCAGAGGCTAGCATGTGGCAAGTCTGACTAGGGAGGTGGCACTGTAGACAATGGTGCCTCTCTGTGTCTGCCTGGGGCTGGAGTTTGGTCCTAGAGTGCAGGCCCCATGTTTCTTATCCTTCACATCCTTGAGGCCTGAAACAGTGGCAGGTACACAGGAGATACTTATATGATGGAGGCAGATTGGGTTTATGGCCCTCCTCTTCTCTGACTTATTTAATGTGCACTTACAGATATACTAGGTTTTAGAATGCATTCTACTCGACTCTGTTTACTTAGACTTCATACTATGTTTGTGTTTTATGTATACTTTTTTCATACATAGATTTTAAGTCCCTTAGAAGTAGATATTTTGCCTTCTGCTTCATTTACTAGCTAAGTCCTTTGACAGGGACAGTCGTGTGTGTGTGTGTGTGCGTGTATAGTTGAGTGTGTGTGTATGTAATGGTATTAATAAGAATGTTTACTTAGTATTGTGTGTGTTAGTTGCTCAGTTGTGTCTGACTCTTCATGACCCCATGGACTGGAGCCCGCCAGTCTCTTCTACCCATGGAATTCTCCAGGTAAGAATACTGGAATGGTTTGTCATTCTCCTCTCCAAGAGGTCTTCCCCACCCAGGTATCGAACCCAGGTCTCCCGCATTGCAGGCAGATTGTGTACCATCTGAGCCACAAGGTAAGCCCATCTATAAAACTACAGGAAAAACTAAAAGTATGTTTGAGCAAATGGAAAGACATCACTTGGAAACACCAAAAGAGAAGGCATCAACATGAAGATAAGGCATGGCTTGAACTATATCGCAAAAAGTCATCCTGGGGTTGGCTTGCTCAGTTGTAATGAGAGATCTGCCATAGGCTTTATTATTTTCCTTGGTACCAAGCTTTTCACAGTACCTGGTGTATTTTGCAGTAATTGTGTCTGTTCAATTTTCTGTCTTTCTTGCTGGACTATGATATCTGGGAAGGCAAATACCATTTATCCACAGAACTCAGCACATGATTGCTCATTAAATATTTGAGGAATGATTGAAAGTGCTTATCTGTGGTTATCCACATCTTCAGATACTAAATACTCTGTATGAGTCATTTGGACTGAATGAACTAAAGTCCAGTCCTGAGACTCAGGCTGGCAAGCACACAGAAACTTTTCAGAAATAGGTAGAAAATGAATTATGTGGCATTCTCAACAACAATAGTAACAACAAAATAGTACAGATTTAATTCTGTGTGGATGAATTTTGAATTCTCGTCCTTCTGATCAAGCCTTTAGTTCAGTTGCTCAGTCATGTCCATCTCTTTGTGATCAATCCTTAGAGGGAGCAATTAGTGAACGGGAGCCTGAAATTGTGCACACCACACTGCCATTGAATTCTTCTAAAGGCAATAGACTGGGCCTTCCTGAATTGAAGATCCTGACTTATTCAGTACATAGATATGACAAAGACAGAGCCTGTGAGTTTGGGGGTCTCAGGTGAAGGTCATCCCCCTAGAGGTGTGAGGTATAAGCTGAGTTGCATGGATACCAGTGACAGAGCCATGTGCTTGATTCAGGGGATTCCACGACTCAGGGAAAAGCTGGAGAATCCTTTTATTTTCAAGGTTAACATCAGATAAAGGGTTTAGTAGGCCTCTCTCCATCTATACAAAACTCTAGTCAGACTGTGAGTGGTTTTTCTCCTTAACACAGATCCCTGCAGGAACTGGCTGCTCATTTAGAAATGGCAGTACCAGAAAAAAGCTGCTCTAGGCTGAATAATTATTTCATGTCTGATCCCTAAGTCTAATACCAAGTGAGTGAAGCAAGCCCTTTAGTAAAACAAATACCCACATTACGCCGAGAGGAACACAGAGACAAATAGGAAGAGGCAGCCAGTTCTGGTGCCAGGCAGGCGCCAGGGAGGACTGCTAGAGGGCATCCACCCCAGCTAACAGCAGAGCCCATCACAGCGCGTCGTTCGGGGTGCCGCCAGCTGCTGGCCTGCGTGGACCCCCACAAGGAGCATAACGCTGAAGGGTCTTTTAGGGCAGCTCTGCTTCCAGCACGGCCATGGCGTTTGGTAAATTGATTTCCATTTTACTAACTGAAAGCCAGTGGCTATTGGGAGAATGATTTCTGGCTGCCATATGGACACATGGATATTTTCTAATTTAGTGGCTGGAATATTAGCTGTTCCTCTTTATATTAAGACATTCCATTGTTAATTATTTCTACTGCCCCTGGCTGAAACAAACAGAGCTCTTTGTTGAAAGGTTAAATGAGGAGAGTTGATGACTTCGGTTCACGTTTGGGGAATCAAAAGAGATATGACACCCACATTATTTCAATTATATTCCAGGAAGCATAGCATGTCAGGAGAGAGTGTGGTCTGCAGTGTTGATCAAAGTATGGTGATAAAGCTCAGATCTCGTTCACAGCCTTAGAGTCGCGGGCAGACAGGGTGGGAAGAAGCTTAGAGATCATTTACCCAAAACTTTTCACATTAGAAATCAGGGCCTGGAGAAGGGAGGTGACCCTCCCAAGATCACATAGCTCTGGGCAAGTTTAAGGATGTTCCAGGTCTTCTGAAGCCGTTTGTGAGCTTCCCACTTAACCCCATTGTTCTGTCTCCTTTCAGGTGAGCTAGGCTGGTTTTCTGGGTACAATGTCATAATTACATTGGTTGAATACTTTGAAACTTTACTAAGACATAATTTTTAAAACTTTTAAAAATAGAAAATATAGTACTCTATGTGTTTGTTTTTTCTGATGAGAACTTTCAAGATTGACTAGGCAACTTTCAAATGTGCAATACACTTTTAACTGTAGTCACCATGCTATCCATTACATTCTTATGACTTACTTCTTTTATTTTTAAACAATTTTAAAGAGGTTTTTAAAAAGTAGTTATCTGTGTATCTGGCTGGGTTCGGTCTTGGTTGCATCACGCAGGATCTTTCCTTGTGGTGCATAGACTCTCTAGTTGTGGCACGTGGGCTAGTTGTAGGACACAGGCTCCGGAGCACACAGACTTCATTAATTGTGGTATGAGGACTCTCTGGTTCTGGCAGGAGGGCTTTAGTTGCATCTTAGTTCACCGACTAGAGATTGAACCCAAGTCCCCTGCATTGCAAGGTAGATTCTTAACCACTGGACTGCCAAGGAAGTCCCACTTATTTCTTTTATAGTTGGAAGGTTGTACATTTTTATATATTGTCTTTGTAATAAAAACTAACAGTCAGTAACCTACCACCAGGGGGATGTGGTGAATGCAGTACTTACGTGAAACAGGCTGTTATAAATGTTCCATCCACATTTACAGCTGAATTTCCCAAGAGCATGCAGTCCTTGACCTTGTTCTCTAGGTTGCTGAGGGTGGAGGAGCAGAAGAGATGCTAGGGCCCAGCTCTTTTTTGATGAACACCTGTCATCTGCCGATAGGTCCACTTCTCCTAGACAGACAGGAATCTCTGTCTCACACACAGACACTCACCCAAGCATGCATGCATGTAGACTCATGCAAAGTCAACTCAGTCAGGTATTTGACAACTGCTGCATAATTGATTCACTAAATGCTACAAAATTTAAGTAAACAGGCATCTTTCTCTAGGAGAAGGAGTCTTAAGAGTTCTTGGGACTTGAATGTTGAAAGATAAGAAGAATTTGGAGAATATTTCAGAGGAGAGAGAACACAATGCAGGACAGAAATTAATGTGTTGGTGATGGGGTGGGGCTGGGATTAGGAAGAGCAATTGGCCTTGGTCTCCCTGGCCTGGGGCTCACATGTAGTGCAAGAAGCTTGGACTGTGCTTTCAAGGAGGTCCAGGAGATTATGATTATAGTGAAGACACACTAAGATGATAAACCAAAAAGCTGACACTCTACACTCAGTGTGGGAACATTGGGGTTACATGTACATGTTTTTGTCAAGAATTAAAATAAACTGGATTCTATGTGAAAGAGCTGTCTTTCTCTTCGGTGACTTGTAGAAGAAGCTATCTCTTCCCCGACTCCCACATCCATCTGGCCTCAACCTTTTTCTCTGTCAATCTAAGTCAAACTTAAAGGAAGAAAAAAATTCTGTAATTGAAGTTGTCTGTTTTTCACTAGTTATAGCTGTCTCCTCAGTGCTGTCTATGATTAAATCAAAAGCTCATAATAACTGCCAGTGCTGATAGTTTAGGTTAAAACTTTTTAATCTCATGCAAACACATACTGAACAAAACACTTTTTAATTCTTACTGGGTGCCTGAAATTGGGCTGGGACCTGAAACCAGAACAAAATAGGGATTCAGTCCTTAAGCACCTTGAATCTAATAGGGGAAATAAATGTTGGAAAATATTCCAGGTGTGATATCAGAAACCTGTACACTGAAACAGGGCATATCAAGAGCAGTTAATAGATGTCTGTTGAATTGAACCCTTCTCTGGCACTCTAGTTCCTGTTCTTTCTTACTGTTTCAAGGACTTGGCTCCTGTATTTCTTGCCTCCCCCATTCACTGAGATTTCCCTTTCTACAAGATCAGTCCCAATAATATATAAACACATTCTAATTATGCCTACCTAAACAGTAAAATGAGGGGAAAAAAAAGAAAACAAAACTCTTGACCTCACAGCCTTCTCCAGCTACTGTCGCCTCTCCCCGTTTATAATCATTTCTCTTTCTTCACTGAACATCCTTACTTGAATTTATTCCAAGGAGTCTTCATTCAGTCCTCCCTACTTCACTGAAACTGCTATGATTAGAAGCTTTAGGAATCCCTTTGTCACCTGTCCAAGTGACATCTCTCTTTTTATCTTACTTGATCTCCAGTAGCACTCAACAAAATAAACTGTGACTTCATGGAGTATGTTTTCTCTTTGGATCCTGGCATAGACTCTCCTGGTTTTCTTCCAGGCTAATGTGTCACTACTCAATCTTCAGGGCTGGCTCCTCCTCTTTGCCCTACCTCTGTTTTTACCTCCTGCTGCTGTCTCTCTTTGCATCCCCCTCCTTTGGTGATCTAACACATACTCTGGTTTTAAATACTTCATATGTGTCAATGACTCTCAAACTATGTCTCCAGTTTCTACCTTGCCACAGTAATCCAAGTATGAATATCTCCGTCTCTATTTGACATTTACAGATGGATGCCATATAGAAATCTCAAACTTAACAGGATGAGTATCATTTTCTTAGTTCCTCACACTACCTCTCGTATTACAGAAATTCTCTACCTTTCAGTTTATGGAACCACTATCTACCTATTTTCTTAAGCAAAAAATAAAAAATAAAAATCAGAAATTATCCTTGATTCTTCCATTTTCCTCAACGTCTAGATCAAATCTATGAGTTGAAAACTATATGTTCTAGGGAATTCCCTGGCGATCCAGAGGTTAGGACTTTGTACTTGGATGGTGGGATCCTTGGTTGGGGAACTCAGATCCCACTTCATTTGCACTGCTGCACCCTAGGCAAAGCCTTTGTCACTTCTCATCCAGACTAATGCAGTAGCCACCCGGCTGATGTTTCCTGTCCCCCCCCGCCTTTTTTTTTAACCCACTCAAAGTTTTCTGCAAAGGAGCCACACTGTCTTTTAAAAATGCAAATCAGGTTATGTCCACATCCTACTTAAGACCTTCTAATGGCTTCCCATCACACTTAGAATTAAATGGAAACTCCTGGCTTATAAAGCCTTTGATGACAGGTCTCTGGTTACTTCTCCAGTTTCCTCTGGCATCCTCGCTGTGGTGTGCTGGCAGCTGTTTAAGACCAGGTTATCTGAGCCGGGGCAGGGGCTGGGAACTGGAGGAACTCTTGATTTATACCATCTGCAAATTCTCTGGTGTAACCACTCTCACCACAGCCAACAACAGGCTACCAAAGTCATGTCAGCGGGCTCACAAAATTCCTGAAAATGTAACGATTGCCTCTTGCTAGTGGACACACTCCAGTCTCAGCACCTGGTTTAACCTTCATCACAACCACATGGCATAGCCACTCTGCTCTTCACTTGTTTCCCCAAATACTTTCATTACTCAAGTATCTGGTTTAGGCCTTGGACGTCATTTTTCTCTCTGCCCGAAATGCTCTTGATCATGATATGGAACAGGAATAATTTTAGTTATTTAAGTCTCAGCCAAGCTCAAAGAACTCCTTATTGCAGTTTTCCTTAACCATCCCCTGCAGTGACTATTTAGTTATTCTCTAGTACATAAGCTGATATGAATTCTCTCCATAAGACCTCAGGGTATCTGATGTTTACCTAATATGTCATTTATTTATATTCCATTTGCCGCGCCAGAATATAATCTGTACATTTACAGGGTCCTTGTCCATCATGTTCGCAGCTGCATCCTCAGTGTTAAGACCAGTGCCCAACACACACACGCTAGATACTCAGTTTGAAAGAAAAAAAAATAGTCAATGACTAAGATAACATTTCTGGAACAGTTGCTGTCTGCGTGTTTATATGGCTTTTGTGATAGATAGTTAGAATTCTCAAACATAACTTGCTTTTCTTCTCTTCTGCCATTTTGTAGTCACTCGTCTCCTAGCCTATATCTTCCCCAGTGGCTCAGATGGTAGAGTCCACCTGTAATGCAAGAGACCTGTGCTCGATCCCTGAGTGAGGAAGATCCCTTGGAGAGGGAAGTGTCCACTCATTCCAATATTCTTGCCTGGAGAATTCCATGGACAGAGGAGCCTGGGTGGCTTCAGTCCATGGGGACAAACTGAGCGACTAACACTATAGCCTATAGTGCTATACCTGTTACTTGGTTTTTTTATCATTGGAAATCTTTTTACCCAGAAAGGCTCAAATCGCAGCCCTTCTTTTGGGAAGTTTTGCATGGTCATTTCAGGCTATAGAGTCCCTCACTTCTAGCGGCCAGCAGCACATTTTACCTGCATACATTCCTGCTAATTACTCATGCACTGCCAAGTGACACCCTGTGTTGCTCTCTTGGGCTATGACTTTATTTTTATTTAATGTTTCCAATGCCCACATAGTCCTCTACCTGCTTTTTTCTGAGCTTCTGTAGTTCCAATACAGGCTGGCACTTCCTTCATTGTTCACTAAGATACCTGGTGCCAGTCCATAAACACTGTATATTTAGTAAATGCCTGCTATATTTGCTGTATGGTTTTGCATGTCCATGAGCTGGATCTTTTTTGGTTTCCCCTGTAGATAAATGCTTCATCTTTCCCTGCTTTGTGCTCTAGGAGATTGATGTATATGTACTTCGAAGAGGCCTTCTTCTGTCTGACTTTGGATGAGTTGAGCCTAGGTCAGCGATCAGGAGCAAGAAAGGAGAGTAAGGTGAGAGTTGGCATTTCCCTGGCCCCTCCTCGCTTTGCATGTCATCATGAACTTTCTTCAGCATTTGCTGTAAAGCCTTATTTCTCATCATAGACTATTCTGTGCGCAATGCTGTCTTTCTGAGTTCCAGTGGCCAGTTCCTCCCCTCAGTCCACCAATCCTAAGGTGATAACTGGATCTGTGGTACCTCCTGGTTCTTTGTGATTCTTACACACACTGCCCTACAGAGTGTTCCCTCCACTCCATGCACTTTTATTTCTCAGATGCCCCTATTCCCTTCTAACAGGGAGCCTTGACATGTAGTCACCATTCTTCCTTCTCTCATTCTCAGTTAATTCCTGCTTATCTTTCTTATGTGGCATTTTTCTCCAGAAGTATTCATGATTTTTCTAACCTGGTCATATCTCCTTATTTCCAAACAGCTTCTCTTCATAGCTTGTCATTGTTGCACCTTTATCTAGGTTGGGTAATTATGGATATTGTATCTGTCTCCCTTAGCAACCCACGAACTCCATGATCGCCATGTCTAGATGGTCTCACTCTTGTCCC
The DNA here is from genome assembly GCA_006410635.1 of Cephalophus harveyi. Classification (NCBI taxonomy): domain Eukaryota; kingdom Metazoa; phylum Chordata; class Mammalia; order Artiodactyla; family Bovidae; genus Cephalophus; species Cephalophus harveyi. Next base: position 65,139 of record SJYT01044571.1, on the reverse strand, counting down.
CTCACCATCTGATAGCACCAGGCAGAACTCGGTGCACATCTGCAGGGAAAGCATTTGATCCTGACTCTGTTGTGGGTGTCACCTCCTATCTGGTGATTTCCTCCACAGTTACATTTGTAGTTCTCTTGACAGGTGTTTCTCTTTTAATCAGTTAAGTCATCTGACCAATACATCATGATCAAAATAATATATAAATATTTCAGGTTCATTATAAAGTGGAATAAATACAGAAAAGTAAAAGAAAAAAAAAATCCAGAGAGGAGTAGTGTGGATATATTGGTGTATACCACTGAAGAATATATTTCTGTATTAATCAGGAGTCCTTTGGGCTAAATTGAACTTAGAAGTAGATTTACTGGAAGTACATCTGGTAAGGGCATGTAGTCAAAGAAGGAAAGGTTAATATTCCAATTTAGGAAGGCCAGGACAATAATTGGAATCCAAGTCTCAAGTTCCATTAGCACTTCTGTTCTTCACCTCCCTGACTCACCATCCCTTTCTGGCTGCTAGGATCATTATCAGTCCAGCAGTCCAGCTTCTTACAGGTGGGGTAAATTCTGACTTCAGAATGAAACAGACTTTCCTGTTTCTGGCTTAAAAAAGAATTCTTATTCTGGGAAAGTTTTCATATTGGTCCTATTGGCTGGAGTCCGATGCTGAACAAGTGAGTTGGCATCTATAAAAATAAGGTTGGTCTTGGGGGAGGAACAGTTATAAAAAGAAAAGAAGTACCTCGAAAGGTAGGTGGGAGTGTTCATTCAATGTGTGTGTGCCTGTGTCTGTTTCATAGCCTCTTACCTCCCATACTGATACATCATGACCATCTTTAAAGAGATGGCTCTGTAATTGTAGCGTATCTGTCATCCTGACAGCCCAGACAAAGCAGAGCCCGGCCTTGGGCTGGGTGGCAGGAGAGAGCAGTGTTGCTCTTTCATTTTCTTTCAGCGAGGGCACCACTGCCTAGCAAAAGGTGGAGATGAGGAGGCCACAGGGCAAAGGAGGAGGCCTAGACGGGGTTCGGGCAAAAGGATCCTGGATTTAGGCCACAAGGAGGAAAAGTCATTCAAAGAAAAGGCAAGCAGCCCAAGTGAGCTCATTTCTGAGAAAGGAAACGGGAGTTAATGAATAAAGATAGAACTAAGAATCCAAGGAGATAATTGGCCTTACTAGATATAGGGTCTCTTGCCAGAACAGTACATCCTATAAATGCTAATTCAGAGCCCCAGAAGATTGGAACAGCCTTAGATAAGAGCAGGCTCATCAGTCCTATTTGCAGAAAAGTCCGAAAGGGCTTGGAGAACAGGGATATAAATCAGCATCTCCAGCGTGGGAAGGAAGATGTATGTCACTCATTTTGCTCTGGCTGGGCTGCTTTCTAAAATCTCCTGGGCTCAGCTCCTCCCTGCCCGCTGATCCCACACACTGGAGGAGGTGATGGGATCGGGTCTCTGATCCCTCCCTCGGTGACTACTGTAGACGCCTTCACCCATCCCGATGCAGCTGTGCCCTACATCCCAGAGTCTCCCAGGAGTTCTGAGGGTACATTTCCAGCTACCTGTCCCTCTCCCTCAGGGAGGTTATCGCTCCCAGGGGCCTGCAGCCGTGACTCTGGATGTAGCCAATGCCAGCTGTCCCCTGAGCAATATTAGCATTACTTAAATACTGTTTCCCATTTTATATTCTCATGGCAGGTAACATGATCTCAAATTCATGAAGCATCTGCTCTCCTCATCCATCCACTCTGGAGATAATTTTTAAAAGATATATATATATATATATATTTTGTAATGGCTTTACATTTAAAGCTTTTTGAAGTGGAAGTTTGGGAGACTTTGAAAAGTCATGCTCAGCAAAAAAAAAAAAAAAAAGTAATTTATACTCTCTCTAGTTAATAACCTCTTATGTGCTTTAATAATTTAAACCAATTATCAATGGGAAGGTCTATAGTGTATACTTCAATGATTGCTTTTCGTATATTTCCTCCTTTCTTTCATGCCGTATGCCACTTGTCCTCGATGTGTCTCCAGTGCCTATTATCTCTGCTACACACATAAAATAACTGCTTTAACTAGGAGAACATGACCTTGACATGGAGAAAAGCAGTCCTTTAAAGGATAGCTCAATTAAAATCTAAGGCCTATGTTCCTGATTGGATTTCATTATTATTCATAAGACTGTGCAGTACTAAGCATGTATTTGCAGGGTCCTGAAGGCTGGTTTCAGAAAAGGTGCATTAAAGTCATCAGTGGGATGCCCGCCTGGAGCCTGGTGATACGTAGTCACCAACAAACTCATTAACCTGACCTGGCTGATGGAGGCTTTACTCCTTCAAATGAGTCTACTCTGTGTCCATTAGACTATGAACACCTTGAGGGAGGCTGTGTAATGGACTAGTCAGGAGCACAGGTTATTAGATACATACAGATCTAAGTTTAGATTGAAGGTCTGGAATTTTATAAAGGTAATGATCCTGAGCAATTTATGTAAATTCTCTGACCTCAGTTTACCTACCTGAAAAATGGGAATAATCATATGTTCCCTGCAAAGATGAGGTGGTGCATGTAAAATATTTAGTACAATTCCTGGCTCATAATGAGCATAAGCATTGGAGATAATAATAGTAATAATGATGCAATGATACTCTTTTTCTTTCTGTGTGTGTGTGTTAGTCACTCAATCATAGCTGACTTTTTGCGACCCCATGGGTTGTAACCTGCCAGGCTCCTGTGTCCATGGGATTCTCCAGGCAAGATTACTGGAGTGGGTTGCCAGTTCCTTTTCCAGGGGATCTGCCTGACCCAGGGATCAAACCCTAATCTCCCACATTTTGGCAGATTCTCTACCATCTGAGCCACTAGCCACTTATGTGTGTGTGTATACACACATATATACATATATACACCCAGTGTCCTTAATGACTCTTCATTGCTGAGAAAAGGTAATCATCAATGATCACTTAACACAAGCTGAGAGTATGAAGGCATTTCACACTAGTACTCCCAGACAAAAAGAGAGAAGTATGAACTAGAGCAGGTAGGGATGGCTTCCTTGCAAAGATGGGATATGAAATACGTTACAAAGGTCGGATATGGACCTGGAACTTTTTAGCACACAAAGGACCAATGATTTGTGCCAAGTCGACAGAAAGAGTTTCATGGATGAAACACATTTAATTCTAAGGATAAGACATTTGAACTAATCAGAAAGAGGCCAGAGAGGGTATTGCCAGCAGAATCTGTCCATAAATTATCTGAAGGCTTCAGAGAGGAGGGCCACAGCTGAATTATGTGCCAAGTTCAAAGCAGCGACTTAGCTATTTTAAAGGCAAACCCTGGTCTCTGTTCTCCCATACAATAGGACCTTCTTCCCCATAGAGAATATTGTGTAAGATGTTGCATGCATAGAATGAATATGTAGACCAAGCACATAGCACAAGATGGAATGAGGGTTCATATCATGAGGATGATGTGTCTGAGAGAGAGGCCTGAGGAGCATGGATACCTGCCACCTGAGGTAGAGGAGTGCTAAGAGGCATGCCATGACTCCCAGGTACAGCTAGAAAATCATTTTAACTTCAGGACTCTACTGATTTTAGGACAAGGTTTCTCAACTTTGACCCTTGACATTTGGGGCCGGATAATTTTCGATAGCAGAGACCTGTCTTGTGCATTGTAGAGTCTTTAGCAGCATCCCTGGCCTCTGCCCAGTAGGTATCAGTAGCAGCCTGTCAGTTGTAACAACCAAAAATGTCTCCAAACATTGTCAGATATCCCTCCATGGGGGCCAAAGCACCTCAGCTGAGCTTATCACTCTATACAGCAATAAAAATCTGGGGAGACAGGAATTCCTAGACACCCTTATTCCTGCTGCCCAGAGTCTCTGATCTGAATCTTTTTTAATGCTGAGACTCAGTTCTGGCATTTCTGAATCTAGTTGACTTTAGTCTGTTGAAAGATGGGCAGCTTCACGACATGAAGCCAAATACATCAGCCTAAGAGAGTCAAGAAGAAGCTAGCTAATATTAAATAACTCAGATGAAGATCTCTTTCTTAAGTATAACTTTCTCCACCCCCAGAGTTTATTACAGCCTTTGGGCAAACAGTAAGCAAAATTCTGTATTCCCAGAACAAAATTCTATATACCCAGAATAACAGTCCATATGCCAAGGTCAAGCCTGTTTGCAGCAGGGTTGTACTCTTTTGTGACATCACAATTTTGACCTACATTTCTGACCTTTGGCTCCATCATGACAATGGAGAACTCAGCTGAGTACAGAGGCAATCATGGGTGGAGCAGGAGAAACACATTTCAAACAGCGCTGGCTTAGGTGGTGTTGGAGGAGGTTAAATGTAAACTTCTTATCTTGTTCTAATGATTACGACTTAGTGGGAGCATCTGTTTCCATTACCCAGGTCCGCAGTATACACATTCCCCCTTAAGTGTCTTTCCAAAGGCAGAGTAGAACTGAGTTCTAAAATTGTAATCATCTGCTAAACACAAATCGTATGACTTCTCTTTGTATCAAACTCTTCTTCAATTGTTATTCTTGGCCAATTGCACTTGGAGGTTGTTCCATTTGCTTCTCCTCAAGAGAACCAGGGCCAACTCCGCATTTCTGATGAAGTGTGACTGTGTCTCAGAGCCTACTGGCAGCAGCCCCAGCTGCCAGCTCTCAGGATGCCTATTAGTCTGGACCTTAGCTGGAAGACCAGGCACAAAAACAGAGAGACAAGTAGCCAGCCCTCATTTTTTTAAAGCTAAAATTATACTTGGTGGATCGTTCTTTTTCTTTTAGTTGATGTTTTTCATTCTCTCCTTCAGTAAAGTTTGTTTTCCTCAATGTTTTCAGCATTCTAGTTTGTACTTAGCTTTCCTCTTAAATTCAGCATCTTAGTCAATGACCAGACTTTCTGTTCAAGATTTAATGTCAGACCCAACGGAGACTATGGGTGAAATAGAAGTTCTGTAACTATCTCTGTACTCTGCTCCAGGCTTTCATTCCCTGCTATTCTAAGTTCTTTGAATTCATTTCCAGTCCTTTGTGTTTCCCATCCAGGTGGGGTTTTTAGTTGAAACCCTAAATCAGGGATTCCTCAACCTCTAGGATCTAATGTCTGATAATCTGAGGTGGAGCTGATATGATAATAACAGTAATAAAGTGCACAACAAATGTAATGCACTTGCATCTTCCCTAAACCCACCCCCAGGTCCCATGGAACAATGGTCTTCCACGAAACTGGTCCTTGGTGCCAAAAGACTGCCACCCTAAAAGACACATTTCCATATGATACTTAGACCTCCAGATGGTGGAGTTTAGAATGGAAAATGCAATATTACAGTGAGTTCCAGTGTTCAAACCACAAATAAACTTTGAAGAACTGGCTATGTTGTTTTTGAAACTTGAACATCCAAAGACTGAAGGGTCATTGACACTATATGACTACATTTTTAGCTTTAACTATGATTTAAACATTTTCTTACCATGGACAGAGACTGCTGATCCATATAGAAATTAACTACTTTATTATCATAAGTTTTAATGTAAAAGTCATTGCTATTGTTTGATCATATATAAGATGAAAAATATGATGTTTCTTTTAAAAAAAGCCCAAAACTAACATCTTATATTTTTAGATGTCTTTATTGAATTTGTTAGAGTATTGCTTCTGTTTTTATGGGTTTTTTGCCTTTATTTTTGGGGGGACATGAGGCATGTGGGATCTTAGTTCCCCAACCAGGGACTGAACCCTCACTCCTGATTGAATACCTGCATTGGAATATCAAGTCTTAACCACTGGACTGTCAGGGAAATCCCTATCAGTCCTTTGTTCTCACTGATTGCTCGATAGGACCTATTTCTGTCTTTTACTATTTAATATGGAGAGTTGTGAAACCTGGGTTACAATTGTCAACACTGAAAAAGATGGGTAGTCATAAAAATTGTGAAGTTAACCGAGACCAAAAGCCCATTATAAGTCACAGGAATCTCCTGAAAAGAGGTGTAAGTACCCCTCATATTACTGTGTGATTAGATGTCTTCTCCCACCTGAGCAAAGCAGCTTCACCTGCTTGCTAGTCAGTGTTTTCTTACAGCTCGACAGTGACTTATGGACAGGGTAAGGCAATCGGAGCTGCATGATGGTGTGGAGTGGGGTACAGGACTAAACACAGTACCAGCCTTGCAGTGAATGCTTGTCATTCAACCACCATGTCACCAGTCCTCTGGTCCAGAGGAAAGGGTAAGTAGATGGTAGTGATAAGCCAATTGGCACAAGAGTTCAAAGGATGAAAAATCACAGCTGCTTCCCTTATAAACCATAAGGGTAAGATCACTGTTAAAGACAACTTACGAGAGTTAAGGGAGAAGTAAAATCAACATGGAAAATTGGAGCTGCCTTAATGTGCTGAGCCAGCATCTGCTGCAGAATCAATTAACTGGGCGGGCAAAGCCCAGGCCACGCAGAGAGACTCCTACCCCTTGCCAGGCCAGGATCTTGAAGAAAGACCTGCACATCTGTTGGCCTGTTCACTGCAGGTCTGAGACCACGGAGGTTCCTGGGGCCAGATTATTAGAACGTGGCTTTTTCTGAGTCCAAACATCTCTCTGAGGAGAAAGACAGGCAGGAGATTGTCCTGCGGGCAGGACAGGGGGCTGTAGGCCCAGAAATGTAATGGGCTTATCTGATGCTCCAGGTGCCTATGAGCTTTCTGCTTCTGCCAGTGTTTGCTCCTTTTGTTATCATTAATACACAGATTATCGCTTGCCAACTCCCATGAGCTTCCTGACTGTAAGGAAAGCGTTTCTCTCATCATCAGCTAATGAGGACATTTTGTCCCTGTAATCCCTGAAGAAGTGTACTCCTTCCCTAATTAATCAACAAATATTTATTGAGCAGCTTTGGGCACACAGTCCCCCTGCCTCTCCCTCCCGGGCTGTCCTGTCCTCCGTGCTCTCCAAGAACTCCCTCTACTTGTAGTTTTGTCGCACGTTGACTGCACTGTATGATTGTTCCTTGCTCACGTGGCCGATTCTCTTACTAGACCAAGAGTTCTCAAGGATAGGGCCCATATTTTTTCATTCATCTCTGTAAGTCTAGTGCCTAGAATAAGTGCTAGCCTAGAGTGGGCACTTGATAAATGCTTGTGGAAGAAAGGCATCAATGGATGAATGCAGTTTCATCTCCTTGGCTCTGGGAAGGATCCAGGAAAAACAGAAGCCACACCCTCTACTCCTAGCAGAGCTTGCCATCCACACCCAGGTCAGAAGAGAATAAATACAGAAGACAATGAATTACTACCAAGGTTCATGTCATATGTATTATGGGTGCTGAGATGGGGTGATCAGGACAGGCTTAGAGAAACCAGGTGAGGCGCTCAGAGTGGTGGCACATGAGTTGTGTTTGGAAATTGGAAGTGGTGATGCTGGGTACCAGGCAGACAATGGGGATCTCCAGCCCTCCTGACCCACTGGTCATTCCTTGCGAGCAGTTAGTTTTACCTGGTGTGTAAAATGCAGAGCCTCACATTAGACTTGGATGTCAAAATGAAAAGTCTGTGATTTTCTTTTAGGTGGTTTACAGTCTTTCACATAGAGGAGGCTGGGGAATGAAGTTAAGCATAAGTTCTGTTCAGGAAGGCACTTTCTCAGGTGCTAAATGAAACAGAAAAGACCTCTGTGCCCTTGTGAATGTTCTCAGAACCTGACCAGGCTCTGGCCCCTCCTCAGGCCTCCTTATCTTTTCTCTTTCTTACTTCACTGGGCTGGGGATATGCTCAGGCTTCATTGGTCTAAACACTCTCAAGACATAGTCAAGTGTGTGTGGAAACCTTGAAGGTAACAGCAGAGAATAAAAAATGTAGAACATGATAGGTGGTGGTCGGTGGTGATTGCAGCCATGAAACGAAAAGATGCTTACTCCTTGGAAGGAAAGTTATGACCAACCTAGACAGCATATTAAAAAGCAGAGACATTGCTTTGCCAACAAAGGTCCATCTAGTCAAGGCTATGGTTTTTCCAGTGGTCATGTATGGATATGAGATTTGGACTATAAAGAAAGCTGAGCGCCAAAAAATGGATGCTTTTGAACTGTGGTGTTGGAGAAGACTCTTGAAAGTCCCTTGGACTGCAAGGAGATCCAACCAGTCCATCCTAAAGGCGATCAGTCCTGGGTGTTCATTGGAAGGATTGATGTTGAAGCTGAAACTCCAATACTTTGGCCATCTAATGAGAAGAGCTGACTCATTTGAGAAGACCCTGATGCTGGGAAAGGTTGAGGACAGGAAGAGAAAGTGATGACAAAGGATGAGATGGCTGGATGTCATCACCGACACAATGGACATGGGTTTGGGTGAACTCCAGGAGTTAGTGATGGACAGGGAGGCCTGGTGTGTTGCGGTTCATGGGGTCGCAAAGAGTCGGACATGACTGAGTGACTGAACTAAACTGAACCGGTCAGTGGGATGAGATTTTAATGGAGGCCTGAGCTGGTCAGTGGGATGAGATTTTAATGGAGGCCAGCAGTAGCTTCTTCCTCCACAGCTGCATTCTCCCTTGTGAGGTTCTGTCCCAACCTACATTCCACATATCTCCTCTCTGGGATGTCCACTCAGTCAGGATTTTTGTGTCCCATCTGCCAAAACCAGGACTAGGACAGCATCCTGCAGCTGGCCTTCCCCATCCAACTGGCCCAACAAAGAAGGCTCTTCTCTGTTCCCTTCTCTGTTCCACATCAAGCATAGATTAGACCCAGCTCTGCTTCACCCAGTCCAGGGAGTTCTCGGTAAGTTCTCAGCCACATATGTCACACTAGAACCCTACTACTCATCCAGCCTTGGTGTTACCCAGAGAGAATCCCTTAGTGGGTTTCTTTCAGAATGCACTAGGTCCTTTGGGCCAGTTATTTGCAGGAATCCTTAGAGATGGGAACTTGAGAAGGAATTGCAAAGAACTGATTAAAATAGAGCCTATTATTGACTGATGTTGTAACTGGGTGCCTCCATGTGACTCCTGAAGATGTCTTGTGAGACCAGGTGGGATATGGAGGACAGTTCCCTTCTGCTCCTCAGTGTGACGGACCACTTTCTGGTTTGTTGTGGGAGGCTGACTTGTGGACTGCCAGCCAAAACCACACTCCTTTTAGATATGATTCTGAGTCTTGGGGAAGAACTTTCCAGTGTAGCCTCGGATACCTTTCTCTTCACATAGCTTAGCCTGAGCTCTTCTTCAGGGCTGACCTCTGTTGCAGATGTGCCCTGGGACAGGCACATTTTGCATAAATGAGGGCTGGGTTCAGGAAAGTCAAACAGAGAAAGTTTAGGAAACCAGGCTTTGGACCTAAAATAAGACATAAGATTTCTGCTTTGTGTTCATTTTTATGGGGTTTCTGTGGGGATTTTCCTCTGTAGGGTGGCTGCCCTTTGGCTGGAGCTTCCAGTGAGGGTGAGGGTGAGGGCCATGAGAACTGGGAGGAAAGACTGGGAGGCAGAGGAATGACCTTGGAAAGTTGAGGTGGATCAACATCCATGACAGTCTTCTGACCCCAGTAATGCCTGTGAAATGTTTGTAAACACAGAAAAGAGTGCAGAGAAGGATGATGTGGCAGAGATGGGCTTGCTTCCTCATCCCCTCTGTTGCCTGTCTCTGACATAACCTGGGAGCCGGGTACAGTGAATTCTTTGGCCTCCAGAAAAAGGAGGGAAGCCAGCAGTGCATAGTAAAGAGCTCCTTTCTACAAGCAGAAACCCCCTGTCACCTAGCTAGTGTGATGTTGAGGGAGCCCACTCTTATCTGAGTCTTACAAATAAAATAAGAGACTTGAAGAAAGTGGCCTCTGAGGGCACTTGTGGCTACAATATTTGTGGATCTGTGGCTTCACCTTGAGTAGCTAATGAGAAAAGGCTGATGAGGTACATTGTGGGTTAAACTGTGGATTCCCAAATGCTGGCCATTTAGCTGTTATGGAGGGAGAGAGCTCTAGGTAGTAGCTACCCCAGTTACTTATCAGGATAGCTGGTTGGATATCGGGCTGTTGGCACCTGTGTTTACTAGGTGAGTCCAATCCCTGGGAATTTAGGCAATGCATATTAATAGGCTTTTATTATTCATTTATTCTGTTTTTAATTGACCCATCCAAATGTTCTTGAATGACTACTACAACTGGCTTTTTGTTGAGGACGTAAGAAAAACAAAAGCAAAAACAAGAAGCTGTCCTTACCCTCAAGCTGTTCGATACTCAGTGAGGAGAACAGGATCCATAACTCAGGAGGGGCCCCCAGTCCAGAGTGGCAGCTGGAAGAGGCTTCTGGCAGAAGACCCTCAGAGCTGAATTTTGAGGACTCACTGGGCTTTGGTAAGACTGGGAGTGTTAGAGGGGAAGTAAGTAAAGGCCAGGAGGGTGTTGAGTACAAAGGGTCTACTTATTGGATTTCCCAGTGGGGAGGGTGCCTGAGTAGAGATGGGAGACTGAAAGTGAAATCTTCTTCCTCCTGGGCTCCCTGACCTCACACAAGGGACAGGACAGGGAGACTTGAGCCACAGAGGATAAAGAAATCTGAATCTGGCATCTGTCATGTTCCTGCCATGTTTTGTGGCTTTGTGCATCTTGCCTGGGGTACATTCTGCAGCTTGTGGACGCTTATTATCCATAACAATCATAATAATTAATAAAACCTTTTAAAGGGGGCTTTAATCATGCTTGTGCTTTGCTTCCAAACACATAATAAAAAGGAATTACTTATAAAAGTGACAAATTTATTCCTAATTATACCATTATTTTGTTATGCAATACAAGTAAAGCAATCTTTGAAGCTGGAAAAATGTCTCATGCAGAATTAATTAGAACAGTACGCTGTTTGGAATTAGGCAATTATTTTATTGATATTTCACAACTAGAACTTTGTAAGAGCACCTCAAATATTTTCATTAATGCCAGTAAATAGTTATTTTAAACACTTACCAGTATGAGTTCTCAAGATGTACTTTGGACTGTTTTTGGACCTTATGAAAATGTTTTTAATCTGAGAGAAATTTTATAAGACACACGAGTCTCTGCAATGCCCAGGGAAGTTTTGAGGAAGCAGGTGGCAATGTTTAGGGAATTAACTTCATGACACCACAGGGGGGTGGCTGCAGAGACATAGCAGTGAGTCCCAGCCGGAAAGGGGTCCAGGTGTCATCACCTTGCAAATGACGGAATCAGAGCGGGAGAGTGAGTCCCAGGTCAAACAGGAAGTTATGGGCTAAGATCATAACTCTTGTCCCTGGACTCTCATTTCTGTGTTCTTACTTTCCTTAAAAAAATATCGACTTATTTTGCAGGTTATGGAAGTAATACCTATTTATATCTGATCCTCCTTCCTGCTGCCTTCGGACCCATGCCCACACTGACTTCTTTATTTCATTTTTCAGTAGATTAAATAGCTCATGAGTACAGCCATGTATTCTTACTTTGCCTCACACATGTAAAACTTGCCTCTTTGTCCTTCTATTCCTAGGTATTTTCTCTCTTAGTCTTCGCTGAATAGCCCATGTTCAAGACCTGGCTCATTAGCACAAATGCTATAAAGATTTGCTTAGCTTTACCAAGCTCACAGCCCATAACCAGAGTGTAGGAGACCGACATCTCATGAGATTCTTGTAGGCTGACTTCTTGGGTTCAGAGAGAGGTTGTAAGTGAGGAGGCAGCCATGTTTGTGAGACTCCATCAGAGAATATCTGCAACCTCTGGTGGGAATGGATGTGCTCATGTAGTGGCCATGGCCACATTCATGGGTTGTGTCTTTGGATGTCACTGAGGGAGCAAAGTACCTTTTGGTTCCTTATGTTGTTAAGAACAAAACTTTTTTTTTTTTTTTTTTACTCAACGTAGCTAATTCTGGGAATATGCACAACCAGAAAACATGTTGGCAGGCAGGTCGCTGGCATTCAGATCAGTTGGTTCGACACTCCAAAGGGGGAAGAAGCAAAAGAGCTATGAGAACGTCATGGTTCACAGGAAAGACTCAGGCAATGAGTTCACTGACCTCAGCTTTAGTCTGCATTGTGTCACTTCTTCACTGAGCACCCTGAAGCAGAGAGATGCCTGCTTTGGGCCTCAGCTGCCCAAACTGTAAAATGAGGACATCAGACTCCCAGTTACCTGGGACTTGTCTGTGATTCACTGCAGTTACTTGCCACACCCCACATGGTGGCTTCTTTTCTTGCCAGAAGCACAGGTCTTGTGTGCTCTGAGTAGCTGAAATAATAAAAACGTTCTTCAGTCTTCCACGGCAGCTTGCTCAATCATTGCAGCTGCTCTCTCGGCTCGGCTTTGCTACCTAATATTTAACCTAAACCTTTTCACTGCTTTTGTTTTAGTTCATCGTCACTTGCTCGCTTCTATCAATCTACCTATGCATTTCTATGCCACCTCTCACCAGAGTGCTTTGCACCTGTCCTCTCTGAGCAATGAGGTTAATATTGAAGGTAAAATCCATTTCGTAGAGATAATGTACTATAGACCTTTCAGAAGAGCTCTCTATGATAATGAGGAATGAGTTACCATGCTGAGGTTGTTTAAATGTCATTTATTTTAACAAGTGACACTCTGAATTTATTTAAAGTTGACTACAATGAAGGAAGGGTGGAAAGTTTTAAAGTTTCATGAAACAATAATAGAACTGCAAAGCAAGGAGCCCTGAAAGATGGATCTGAATGGCAATTCTGATTACAAGCTCCATGGGAGGCTAGTTGGGCAGAATGCTTCCTGCGGCTTTGGAAAGACTCCAGAGACATGGAGAATGAGGATGTCACACAGAGAGCACTGGTTGGGCTCTGACTGCCTTCTCTTTTCCATTGTACTCATGTTTGTATGTAGGCACCTATGTGTAATGCAAATGTCTGGGCAGGTATACGTGTGCAAGTGAGCTAGCAAGGAAATAGTCTCTCTCCTGCTGATTGCTCTATTTAACCCTCCTCCTGGTGCTGAATCAAGGCTACGAGTCCTGAGGCAGCTGTCACTCCGTTTCTCTTGCTTTCTTGTCTGGAGAAGCCTTTGACTGTCTCAGAATTGAGACCATGTCTTATGCTCATCTCTACCAACAGGAATTAACAAAGTTAGACATAATGATTTATGAAGTGAAGTGAAAGTGTTAGTCACTCAATCGTGTCCGACTTTTTGCGACCCCATGGACTATAACCTGCCCATCTGCTCTGTCCATGGAATTCTCTAGGCAAGAATACTGAAGTGGGTAGCCATTCCTTTCTCCAGGGGATCTTCCCAACCCTGGGATCAAGCCTGGGCCTCCTGCATTGCAAGTAGACTACTTGCCATCGCAGCCCCCAGGGAAGCCCAGTGGTATATGCTTATTCATTGAAAAACTGAGCTTGGGAAGGTAGACAGTGGTTAAGGGCTACAGAGTCTCCTTGGGGAAAACATGGTAAAGGGCTGAGGAATTCCTTTCCTTGACTTGAATGAGTGTCCTTAAGGATCTAGGAGGGGATTCATTTGATTGCAAGCAACAGAAACCAGTAAGAACTAATTTAAGAAAGAGATGGTAGAATAAAAATGGATTTGTTGTCAGGAAGTTGGTGTACCTTGGCAACACAGGGCAGCTGGGCCTTTCAAGGGCGTGGAAGAAGGGGTTGGAAAGCTGTCAAGGAACCATTGTAGGAGGGACTCCTTCCTTCTTTGTCCTTTGTTTCTGCCTCTCTGCTCATCTTCTCTTCTTCCTTCTTCCTCTCTCTGAGACTGGCTTTCTCTCTCTCTCTCTATGTATATTTTGAGCAGAAAATAGCTGCCCAGAAATTCCCAGTTCTATCCTTTCAATTCCAGCTACATATGGAGAAAGCACTGGTTGAATTCAATTCCACTTCCATATTCCTAGGAGAGATCATCTGATGGGTTTGACTTACTTCAAGAGTCCACCCTTAAGAGCTAACTATGTATATTCCCCTTGCCCTTCTCTCTCCTGGTGTAAATAAAGAACATCTCCTCATTGGTAAATAGTAATAGCAATCATCATTTTTACATGAAAAAAAAAATATACCCCAGGTCCAAGACAAACGTGGGCTACTGGGACCTTGTTCCTGAGTGTGGAAGAGGCAGTTCTCATGGAAGGTGGCCAGTCTGAGATGGGCAAAGAGCACAGAATATTTCTAATACACCAGGGAACTTTAGAGCATACAAAACACTGAGCTCAGAATCCACTCCACCCCGTCTTCCTCATGAGGGAACGTGGCATAGAGTAGTTAGCTTATCTAAGTGAAATGATGTCTGAGGGGGGTGATTTCATGAAGAGTTAGATCATAACAACATTTTTAAAGTTAAATAAGTTATTTTCTTTTCAGTCCAATCAATTCCCTATTTGAACATTTAAGATAATTATAGGTTACAGGTAAATTATATATTATACACATGCTAAATTATAACCCATCTCCACCAATTAATATTTATTGAGCAATGAATGGGCAAAATATGCTAACTTAGGGATTCCAGACCTGAGTGTAATTAGGTATTTCGGCTGGGAAAGACTATCGCTGCATCTTCCCAAACATCCCTCCCTTCTCTCCCCAGTGTATGTGAAGGGAAACATGGAGATAATATGCTAACCCTTTGCTTATCTCTGAAGTTGTTTACACAGGGAAAAAAATCAATTACTTTAAATATTTTAGATTCTATTTCCCAGTAACTAGCCAATTGCAATTTATGATGATCTTAAGAGCCAAGTAGAAGAGTGAAATGTAAGGTTCTATATTTTTTCTTCCTTTAGGGATTCTTGTGAGCCTCTCACATGCAGGCATGGAGGAGATGACAGCAGAGTTGACAGCCTGGTGCTCCTGAGCCTGGGATCCAGTTTGGGAGACAGACTGGTGAGTCCTCTTGGCATCTCTGATGGTGCAGTCCAGTTCAGAAAAGGAGGTTATCGTTGTGCAGAAAATAGAAATCACAGGATATCTGTGGCTTTGCTGACAGTGAATGGAACTTAAAGTTTAGCAATTAGTAAAGCATTTTGAAATCCAGAAATTAAGGTTTAAACAATGCAACAGATGACTGTTTTAAAGGAATGACTATAATCATGCAGGAAGATATGGCAGTAGACCGGTAATTTAACATTTGTCAAGCCCCATGATGACTTTAGGGCTTCCCTCGGGGCTCAGATGGTAAAGTGTCTGCCTACAGTACGGGAGACTTGGGTTTGATCCCTGGGTCGGGAAGATCCCCTGAAGAAGGAAATGGCAACCCACTCCAGTACTCTTGCCTGGAAAATCCCGTGGACAGAGGAGCCTGGTAGGCTACAGTCCATAGGGTCGCAAAGAATCAGACACGACTGAGTGACTTCACTTCACTTGTGATGACTTCTCTTCACAAAAAGGATTAATACCTAAACCTTAAGGATGCTCTCAGTCTGTATGGACTACTTTGGCAGTCAGGAAGGGAAGAGCAGAGGGAATCAGAGAGGGTTGGAGGTTGCCCATGGCAGATGTGACACAAGTGAGGCCTTACATAGAAAGCACATTGACCATCAGGACAGCTTGACAGAGAACACATTTCCTGGCCTGAATCCATTAAATCTGGAACCCTGTTATGGTAGGAGTTCATACTTAGTTTCCGAAGGACATTCCAGTTTATGCCTGTCTGCATTTGGATGATGAAATACTTTATCCCTTACTTATCTCAGACATCGGCACACACAGAGGTTTTAGAAACCACCACCTGTGATGGACTGATTCACTCTTCAAGTTGCATATATTAGTGGAATCCTTTCTAAGCCTGTACATTACCTGTTCCACCCGTATTTATATTCCTGACAGCTCTAAATATCTCTCCTAACATACAGATGTGCACTCATAGTGCAATTTCGACTTCCCAAGCTTATTCTATGAGTTTTTCCCTTTGAATCTTGCAATTACCAAGGGATAGGCAGAGGCTAGGCTATTACTGCTCAGAGATATTAAAGCACTTACTCAAGGTGATCATGGTTGTCAGGGGCAGAGCCGAGTAGAACTCAGACTCCCAATTCCCAGGCCAATGCTTTTCCTGCCATGTGAAGGGCAATGCCGTATACAGACTGAGGTTTCTAGCCCGTCTCACTATCTGGGTTTCCCCATCATCAGCATCCTATGTAGTCAGTGTCCACAAGGCTTATAGAACCAAGAGAGAGACAACAGAACTATGCATGTGGCAACTTGGACTACAGGTTCACTGGTAAGTATCTATGTTACATGGCTCCTCCCTCCTTTTAAAAACATGTCTGGTTCTTTATTTCTTCCCTATAAAGTGAGAGCAATGAGATTAGTCCTGTCTACTCAGGAGTTGTAATGATAAATATATATGAAAAGTGAAGTGAAGTCGCTCAGTCGTGTCCGACTCTTTGCGACCCCGTGGACTGTAACCTACCAGGCTCCTCTGTCCATGGGATTTTCCAGGCAAGAATGCTGGAGTGGATTGCCATTTCCTTCTCCAGGGGATCTTCCCAACCCAGGGATTGAACCTGGGTCTCCCGCCTTGCAGGCAAAGGCTTTTAACCTCTGAGCCACCAGGGAAGCCCATATATGAAAAGAGTGGGGTAACATTTAGAAAAAAGATAATGCTCAATATTTAAAGTAAACAGATACAGAAATATAATAGGTTATTTTCTCCAGAAAAAGACTTAAATGGTTGTGCAGAGAATGGCTACTGCAACCTTTGTTTAATCACCAATCCAGTACCCCTAAAGCCCTGAGTGCTCTTGGTCACCATAGTCTCATCTCTGCATGTCACATGCAAAGTGATTGTGCGATGCAGTGGGTATAAACCATCCAAACTTTAATTGTTGTAAAAGAAAATGGAAGGCATGTCCAACACATAATGTCCATAATCTGCATTTTGGAATTGAGAAAGACATGTTTGTCCTTTTCAGAGGCACATTCATTGTACACACACTTGCTTAGGGGGCCGTGGCTTTCCTTTTCACTTCCTCACTGGAACTGTTGGGTGTGCTGCTGTTTTGTTCTAGAGAAGGCATATCTGAGTCCAAAGGAGATGCTAGCAATTTAATAGGAGATAAAGTGATCCAACACAGCTCACACGCACAATAAATGAAATGAGAGGCGACAGACTTGTAATGTGTCCTTAATGTAATCACAGCTATATTGCAGGGATGGAGGTGTGATCTCAATTTGTATGGATGCACACGACTTTCTCATTTGAGATCATCATTAGCAGGTTGTACGCACCTTGTTGAAATGGGAATCTGCCCCATGGAAATTTAATGCTCTTAATGAAACTAGAAAACATCAATTGTGACAGAAGGGACTGGGCTGAGTCAGATCACCCACACAGCCTAATGGCCTGATTTTCAGCGGTCAGTACTAAAGAGTCTAAATTCTGCCCTTGACTCAGAACAACACAATGCACTTTCTTCCCAACACTGATGGTGAAGAGAGGACCAACCACCAACTACACTGATATCACAAGAGCACGTTTATGGGGTAGGACGTCATCTAACATCTCTTGTAGATATGATTTATAAACAGGGTTTGATTCTTGTTCCTATTCCTCTGCAAGATTATTTACATTTTAAAGAAGGCTTTTGTCACTCATATTTCTTACACCCCTAGATATTACTATGGATTTTTATCTGTTTCTTATCACATTCAACCTGTCTCCTAGTTATTTGTGTCTGCGTTTTATTTTCTGCGGCAAACTGTGAACCCTTTTGATATTAAGGTCCAGCTTGTAATCATCTTTGCTATCCCTCCTTGTACCTTAGCTAGGGCCTGAAAAACAGACAGCTTGTATCCGTGCTTGTGAACTGAGTTGAAACACTTCCTTTGAGCCCAGCAAGCAGGGCCATCCCTCTGGGTAAAAGTCTGCACATAAATTAATCAATGAATTACTTGTTTTTCCCCTCCCATGTTAACTCAAACTGTGCCATATTATTAGCTATGAGGGAATTCTATTTAGGAAAATACTCTCCTATAAATTTCTGACGTTGTTTACAAATACATTTTATACTTCCAAACTTAGCTAATGTTTCAAACTCTTTAATGAATTATACCTATAATTAAAAGTAGATTCTCCTTATCCAGACTTCATCACTAAGCAACCCAGGGATTTTGAGGATTGGTATCATATAAGGAAATCAGAAGGACTAATGCAGCTGAGCTCAGTTTGGATTGTGTAATTTGTTCATCACATGGCCTTGGGCAAGGGGCACCTGTGGGTCTCAGTTGGTTCAGGATTGAAACAGTTATAATCATACCTGTGCTGTGTGCTTCACAGGGTTATAATGAAACTAATGAGGTGATTGGTGTGAAAACACCTATAACCTGCAGAGCTGTGTGTAAATAAGCGAGTTTATGGGAACTAAAGGTGGAAAGGATTAGATATGCTAATGTCTCCACGTCACGGTAATTCAAGACTGTTTCACTCTAAGATTCAAACAACCTGACCAAGACTGACAAGCCCATGGGGCAGGGACAAAGTGGTCTAGTTGTAGGGAAAATAACACAATTCATGATAAGAGAACTGAGCACACAAGGATGTTCAAGGGCAGGGAGTTGTGGACCAAGGTAGGGGCACCTGCCAGTGTGTGACTTATCAAGCTCTTGGCTTGCCCCTCTCCCATAAACCACAATTCCAGAACTCTTAGGAGAACCCTAGGAAGTAGAGAATATAGCAGCAAGGAACAACAACAACAACAACCAAAAAAACGAAACATTCCACTGACATCACTGTGAGATTGTGTTGGTGAGGAAGCCCTGTTCCGGTTCCCGTGCTGTAACGTGTAACTCCAAGGGGAAATGGAGGCCCTTTTCTTACTTCAGCGTGGGAGAGGGAATGAGTTGGAATGCAGTTAGAGTTCCAGAAGATACAGCCTGGGCTGGGCACACTGAGGGCTTCAGCACTTACAGAGGAGTCATGGCAGTGGTGGCACCCAGGGTGAGCGCACCCCATTTGGGGTGGCCATGCCCAGCACCTGCTGCAGCAAGAGAGCACGCACCTATGAATGAAGCAGGGTGCCAGTGACTCTGGGAATGATGGGCACTAACGGCCCTGCTCTGGACATCACTGTGCTCTCCTTGAAGACAGGAGGCAGCAGTGTGGTGTCCCCGCATGAGGGACACTAATGTATGGCGGGCTTGGCATCATTAGCAGTTTTGGCATCGTGGCAGTTTTGGAAGGCATGGCAATAACGGCACCTGAGAGGATTGGTGTAGCAGCATGGTGAAGGTGAAGGTGAAGGTGAAGTCGCTCAGTCGTGTCCGACTCTTTGCGACCCCGTGGACTGTAACCTACTAGGCTTCTCCATCCATGGGATTCTCCAGGCAGGAATACTGGAGTGGATTGCCATTTCCTTCTCCAGGGGATCTTCCCGACCCAGGGATCAAACCCGGGTCTCCCGCATTGGAGGCAGACGCTTTAACCTCTGAACCACCAGGGAAGCAGCTGGAATAAATTTCATGAAGTAATGGGAGAACACCATAAATATCAATTACAGAAAACTGAGGGGGTACATGTTATGTGAGTGGTGGTGAGAATCGAGTCTGGGGACACCACCAGTGACCAGGTGATAGGAAGAGTGAGTGTCTATATTGCTTCAGATAGGAAAGGATCACAGGCCACTGTCAGCATAGCTCCAGCAGCATCCGACGATGCCAGATTATTGAAAGAGAGGGACCTGTCTGCTGCCGGTGTGTTGGAAATACTAGTAAGGAATGCGGGGGCCCTTAGAGTCTGGGTAGGAGGTGGTTATCTTCAGTGGTAAACAGGATGGGAGAACGCTTTTCCTGTTTCTTCCATTTACCATCCCCAGAACCACAACCTTCTCTGGCCCAGGCAAGCACCCCCTGATACCTTAGAATTTACATTTCACAGTGTTAAAACAAGATCGGATGTAGATAATTTAACCCCAGGAAGCTTAAGCCAGGGACAATCAAGCAGGCATTCAGTAAAAGAGAACACCAGGCCTCTTTACTTCTTTACCCTGGGACTTTATTTCTGAGCCAAGAAGATAACACATCTTAATAGCAAGCAGCTGAGTTAACTAGATAAAAGGTTTCATAAACAGTTAGTGAAATCTTGAAATCAGAGAAAAGGGAGATTCACAGCCTTACTTTGCTTGACTGGATCTAAATGTACATCACTGAAAGCAACAGAGAATGAGATGGTGAGATACCCAGCACTGCTCCCACGAGCCGATGCACATGAGCTTCCGTTCATTCATTCATTCCACAGATAGATATTGAACACTACACAGTTTCCTCTCAGCTTGTGTCTGAGGATAAGAGATGCCAGAAGAATCAACCAGCTAAAATGGATTTAATGATCTTACAAGATAATGATTACATTAAACCAATGAGTAAGTGGTGCTATAAAAGGCCATTTTTCTGTTCTACTGGTCAATAGCAAAGAAATAGAAAATCTAAAAAGCTTAGATCCCTAAGTAAAATAATGGTACTAGGAATTAATATAAAAATGTGCAAGATGACTTGAATAAAATTGACATGTGGTGAAAGGACCAGGATTATAAATTGTGGTGATTTTATATGGTTAAAGCTATGGTTTTCCAGTAGTCATGTATGGATGTGAGAGTTGGACTATAAAGAAAGCTGAGCACTGAAGAATTGATGCTTTTGAACTGTGGTGTTGGAAAAGACTCTTGAGAGTCCCTTGGACTGCAAGGAGATCAAACCAGTTCATCCTAAAGGAAATCAGTCCTGAATATTCATTGGAAGGACTGATGCTGAAGCGGGAACTCCAATATTTTGGCCACCTGATGCAAAGAACTGACTTACTAGAAAAGACCCTGATGCTGGGAAAGATTGAAGGCAGCAGGAGAAGGGGCCGACAGAGGATGAGATAGTTGGATGGCATTACTGACTCGATGGACATGCGTTTAAGTAAACTCTGAGAGTTGGTGATGGATAGGGAAGCCTAGTGTGCTGCAGTCTATGGGGTCTCAAAGAGTTGGAGATGACTGAGTGACTGAACTGACTGATATGGTTAAAAGGAAATGATAGGCAATGAAAATAGAAAAATTCAAGAAAAGGGAAGAAAAGTTACTTGATGGGAACAAAGGGGTCTGGGAACCTTTTAGGAAATTGACTTTGGTGAAGGGAGGGGATAGAAGTGAGACCAGAAGGACTGAGAGCCTGGGGCACATTGGTAGGGGGCTGTGGGCTTGTGAACTACTGCTGGCCCCCAAATGGACCACCTATAACCAAAAGATTTTAAATAAAGTACACATTCAAGAAAATTCCAATTACTGTGGCAGCAGCTAGAAAAAGGGAATATCAAAGGAAGTATCGAGGGGGAAAAATGATTGATTCTGAACAAAGGAAAATTAAAGATCAAAAGCAAGAAGATAAAGGAAATCATACTGGTTTTGGACAAAGACTACATGCATTCCGAACCTATAAATAGATAAATAGGGAGCAATTTTCTGAAAAAGTTAATGAAATGGAGCAACAACTGAGATATGGAAAATAATGATTATGTGACGATGGGAATAAAGCCAGTCAAATGCTACCACATCAATTAAGGAAACAGCAGGCCCCCAAAGCAGAGACAAAAATAATACAACTTCTGAAGACCCAACATTTACAAGACAACATGAAAGAACCAAGAGAAACATGTGCCTTTCATTACTAATCTGCCTTTATAAGAAATATTACCAAGAAATACTTTTAAAAAAACATGAAAATTATTCAAATTGCAAAGCAAATTCTTCAAAGCCCTGTGCATTTCATCAGAGCAAGTTTCACTCTGTGCTCCAGTGTGATCTCTGGGCCCTGGGCCCTCATTTTTGTGGGTGACCACTCTGCAAATGGTGATACCAGCTCTGTAGATGTTCAGGCCCTCCAGTGGACACAGAAGGGCCATGGCCTCTACATTCATTGAACTCTTGTGTTGACTCCTAGCTCCCCTCAGGGAAAGAAGGAATACTTTTAGTTATTCCTTTTCTGGCTCCCGCCTCCCAGTTTCTGATACTAATGAGTAATCTGTCCATGGAGCCCGTCTCTAGACACACCTGCTGAGCACACAGTTGGATGAACAGTTGGACTGAAGGATTCAGTGTCCCTGACGACCTCTTTCTTCCCAGTTACCAAACCAAGGCAGATACTAATGTTCTTTCCGATGTCATTAATTAGCTGTGCTTCACTGGCTGTGAGTGGTACAAATGAAATTTCGTCCTCAAATGTTCACTCTCTTCCTGGCTTCTCTCATTTGTTTTGACATCTGTTTATTTCCTCTGCATCTTCGGTGACTAGCAGAGTTCCTAGCTCGTTGCCAATGTCAGTAAAGTTTTGTCGAGTCAATAGATCTTCATATACTGACCTTCCTCCGTGTTAAATCTGCCACACTAACCCCTGCCTCCACCTGTTCCTTCTCTGTCAATTTTTCAGGCTCTTTCTTACATATTCTGTCTCCAAACCATGGGAGTCTCTGAGTGTTTTGTCTTAAACCTTTCTCTCATCCCATTTTATATTTTTGCCCTTTCCTTTTTTTTTTCTTTTAATCCTGTTTATGTTTTAGCAGAGTGAAATAGTTAACTTCAAGGCAGTGGATAGATCACCAAAAGGTGAAAAAACAATGAATGCTTTTGTAAATCCAGAACTCAAGATCTTATTTAATTCCTCATCAGTACATCTTCTTTGAGTATGATTTGCTAGAAGTGGGTAGGGCTTCCTACAAAGCTTATTTAAAAATAGCAAAACACAACCTGAAATAGCATACATATTTATAAAACATAGTATGTAAAATAAATATAAATATTACAAGTTAAGGAAAATAGTAACACAAATCTGTAATTATAACTGAATATAATTTTATACCCATTTATAATTATTTCCAGTAAAAATAATTCTAGTTTTCTGTTTATGCTTGTCATTTCTTCAACCTATACTAAATTTTTAAAAACTTAAGTTATAGGTTTCTGGTAGTGGGTTTAATAGCTCCTGATAGTGTATGTTTGCTTTGTAATTAAAAACAAATTTATTAACATTATACATGAGCATGATTTAAAGTGTCAAATATGTCTTCAAAATTTCTTATGAAAACCTACAGTCCCTGCTCCCCTGCAAATATTTCCCACTTCTCATGTATGTGAGTGTTCTATTGTCATAACAAATTATCACGAACTTGGTGGCTTAAAACAACATACATTTGTCATCTCCCAGTTCTGGTAGTCCAAAGTCTGACATAGCTCTCACTGGGATATAATGAAGATATCAGTGGGGTTGCATGCATTCCTGGGGGCTTTAGGGGAGAATCTGGTGTCTTGCTCATTCAGGTGTTGGCAGAATCCAGTTCCAGGCAGGTGTAGGATGGTTGCTGGCTGTCAGCCCACAGCTGCCTGGCACCCTGATCCTTAAACTAGCCGCCTACATCTCAGAATAAACTGCAGGACTTAGGAGCCTTCTCATCTTGCCATCTGTCTCTCTCTTCTCCTGCTTTTCTTGTCTACTTTTAAGGATTCATGACCAGATTGGGCCCACCCTGATAATCTAAGATAGTCTCCATTTTAAGGTCCTTAAACTTTCTCATATCTGCAGTTACTTTTGCCATTTAAAGTAATATTCATGGATTCCAGGAATTATAGCTTGGGCATCTTTTGGGGTAGGGGCATTATTCTGCCTACTATATCATAGGTACCCATATTCAGATCTAGGTCATAATTATCCTAGTATCTCTAAATGGAAATGCTTTTTTTTTTTTTTTTAGTTTCTGTAATTGTGTGCTGTGTGTGCTGTGCTTAGTCATTCAGTTGTTTCTTTGTGACCACATGGGACTGCAGCCCTCCAGATTCCTCTGTCTGTGGGAAATCTCCAGGCAAGAATACTGGAGTGGATTGCTATGCCCTCTTTCAGGGGATCATCCCAACCCAGGGATTGAACCCAGGTCTCCTGCATTGCAGCAGATTCTTTGCAGTCTGAGCCACCAGGGAAGCTTGGCTTCCAATTATACAAGATGAAGATATAGCCACTGTTTTCTACTCAGCCTCCTATAAAATACATTCATTTCTTGTCCCTTTATCTTTCTTATTTGGTAAAATTAAGATGTGACCAAATATAGTTTTATATTGTTACTTTATAGCTGAATTATGTGTTATACTATCATAATTTTTTTCTGCCAAAACAACTTGTTTGTTAAATTTCCTCTGTATTTCTCTCTCACTTATATCAGACTGCCTCCCAGTTGTGTAAATTCCTTTCCTGTCCTGTTTCTTCTAATCATGTTAGGTATTGTCAGTTCCATCTCCTAGTAAAACTCCCAGGATTTTCTGGCCTGTTCAACTTGGATTTATTTTTTTCTAAGTATGCTACCCAACTGTATTATGGGAGTCTTCCTGTAACTACATCTTTAACATTCTTTTCACTTCCTATTGTATAGGTTCTCACTTTTTTTTTTTTTTCCCTGTATTTCAGCTGAATACATTCTTCAGGAACTGCTTGATTAAGAATGTAGGGGAAGCAAAGTATTTTGGACTCGGGCATCATTTTCCTACCCTCAAACTTAACTGAGAGTTGACTGGTTTTAAATTTTAGTTGGATGTTATTTTCCATCAGAATTTTGGTCTAAACATTTAGTTGGCAGTCTTAAGCTTGATCAATCCCTCTGTTCACATAGCCTTCATTATCCCTGTCCTTAGTGGTGTTCAGCATCCTCCAATCTAGAGTGTGTATGCTCAATGACGCAATTGTGTCTGACTCTTTGTGACCCCATAGACTGTAGCCCACCAGGCCCCTTTGTCCATGGAATTTCCCAGGCAAGAATACTGGAGTGGGTTCAATTTCTTCCTCCAGGAGATCTTACCCACCTAGTGATCAAAACCACATCTCCTGTGTCTCCTGCACTGGCATGTGGATTCTTTACAACCTTCCATTTTATTCTATCCAGAGGAAAAAAAAATAGGCTTCTCCAGTGAGCAAGGAGTTGCTTGGAATGGAAGGAGGAACTGGGAGCCTAAATGCTTCATAAAATTTTCTATTAATCACTCTGTTTTTAACCATATATTCCCGCCCTTCAATATACATACACATATTCTAGGTACCTAGTTCTTCAGATTCCAGAGCCTTGGGGATTTTGTAAATGAGGATATTTCACTGTTCACCCAGTGGCTCAGCTGGTAAAGAATCCACCTGCAATGTCGGAGACCCCAGTTAGATTCCTGGGTTGGAACGATCCGCTGGAGAAGGGACAGGCTACCCACTCTAGTATTCTTGTGTTTTCCTATGGCTCAGCTGGTAAAGAATCCACCTGCAATATGGCAGACCTGGGTGTGATCCCTGGGTTGGAAAGATCCCCTGGAGAAGCGAATGGCTACCCACTCCAATTTTCTGGCCTGGAGAATTCCATGGACTACAGTCCATGGGGTTGCAAAGAGTTGGTCACGACTGACCAACTTTCACTTCACTTCCACAGGTTAGGATTTAGCATTCTCCAACCAGCTAAGGCAATTAATAGTGACTACTTTCCAGCTTTAAAATGCTGTTGCTATTGTATTCACTTCTGTTCTCTTTACCATTGTCTTTTGTCCTTTTATAATTGCTTTACAATTGATTTTCTATCTTTATTTAGTATTCATTATGGCAAATTGCCAACATCCGCTGGATCATGGAAAAAGCAAAAGAGTTCCAGAAAAACATCTATTTCTGCTTTATTGACTATGCCAAAGCCTTTGACTGTGTGGATCACAATAAACTGTGGAAAATTCTGAAAGAGATGGGAATACCAGACCACCTGACCTGACTCT